>JAVCKT010037254.1:0-16027 GCA_032273925.1 Rhynchotus rufescens | reverse complement strand
GCCTGTCTGCCATTTATCAGCTTCCTAAGTCACAAATAGTGTGTTGGTAATACCACGCAGAGTGCATTGCAGGGGAGATGTGTTGGTGTGTTAGGAGACAAAGGGCTATATCAGCACATTTGAAGTATTCAGCCCTGGAAAACTTCAGCTCTTAACAAATGCACTTTTGAAAGAAATAAGACGTCTGACCAATACTGATATTTTATGGTCTTGCTTCTTCAAGAAGAAACAGTTATTGTTGCTAAAGGCAAGACTGCTTCTTGAGCATTTGTTCTCAGTAGAATAAAGCTGATTTACTTCTGTCTTGTTTTCTAGGCCTGTCTAAAGTCCTTGGTGCAGTCAGCATTGTTCTTACGAATAGCGGGGCTCCAGGGCAAGTGTTTGGTATTCTCATGCTTTGAGTACCTTCACAGATGGTGTAGAGCAGTCCCACTGTTTCTTCACAGGGTTTCCAGTCCAGTTCCACCAGGCAGCTTTGTTACACTTGTACTGTTCAATGGAAAATATCATTTCAAGAAGGTGAGCTGGACCAATCTCCGATTCAGCTGCAATTGCAGACTTGTGTTGCAAAGGAAATAGGAATTGATTTGGAAGAATCTCTGGCACTGTAATGCTATCAACACGAAATTGCTTATTATCAATTTGCCTTTCATTCAGAAAGTCTTTAAACCAGTTAGGATTATTGTAATTCAGTACAATCATTGCTGCCAAAATACAGACTTCAAATCTTGTTTTGGTAACTCATCAGTTGCTCTCTTTCAATTTTCATATATATTTCTATATAAATATTCTTTTTCTCAAGGTGATATAACATTTGTGAAAACTATCAAAGGCTACAATCATTTCATTACAAACATTTCATCATATATTCTTCATTAAATAAAGAAAAGCCAAAGTTTCCTTGAGTTACTTCATGTCCTTCAAATATCATGTTAAGAGCTGTCTCTGAGATGGAGGCAGAATATTTTTTTCCATCCCCTTAAACCTCTGATGCTGCTATTTGCAGTAGGTATCCACCACACAGAATGACCGTCCTGTAGGACCTGGACTGGAACCAACAGCTCGTGTCGCAGACGTCACTGAGCGGCAGTAGTGAAGACCAGCCTGGTCAGCTCCTTTGGTTTAGAGCACGCCTTAAATAAATGCTTTTCCTTTTCTTGCTTAACACCGTGATCTTCTGACCTTAGCTTGATGAACAATATTTTTTCCTCCTTGTTTTCTTTCTTCTCTGACATGCTAAAGATGTATTTACAAGGCTCATTGCATTGGCAATGAGGTGTATAAACTTTCACCTTTTGCATACAGTCCAGACTTGCCTCTAAGAGAAAATATTTTCATTTTAAATGAGAAGAGGTGGGATTCTCAGTCTTGCTTCTAGTTTTTGTGGACCCCAATCAGTTTTGTCAGTACCTAAGGAGATCTGCAATGGGAGATGCGGACTAATGATTGGAATATTTTGAGGATAAATTCAAAACAGACACTTTCCTCCGTTCTGTGTTGGTAAAAGTGTTCATACAGAAGTTTGCAATTTGCTTCGTGATGACACAGGAAACTTCCATTGTTCCACATTGATAGTTTTTGCTGGTTCTGTGAATAAACACAAGCAATCTAGCCTAGATCTCAGATATACATTTAATGTAGGCATACAATTCAGCTTTGACTGATAAGATATTCCAGATTAATTCAAAGCAGAATTTAGACATGTGATTCTGTGATTGTAGCAAAATGCCTGCTTTTCATTTTGCGTCAGAACTGTGCATTTGTCTCTGATGCACACCCAGAAGTTATATGATGCCTATATGCCATCTCTTTAATTTTCTCTGTCTTGCTGGCAATGACTGTGGTATTTATTTTAAAGAATATAAAATTGAATTTTAAATCCAGTTAATTCAAAGGCCTCTTTCCCTTTCAGTCGCTGTTTCCCTTCTCCCTTTCACTCCTCCTCTTCCACATTTTGCTCTTCTCAGTTTCTTTTTCAGAGATAATTTTTACTCTCAGAATATAATGCAATAAGCTGCTGGCTGCAACAGCTTGTGTTGAACCCCAAAGATGGTTTGGTAACAATTAATGAGGATTATCATGGAAGTGGCCTAACTTTCCTGGCTTCGTGATCACTGTCATCAGGGCAGTTGCTCAGAGGCTTATTCCTATTTTCTGCAGGCTGTTATACAGCTACTCAGCAAGAGAAATTGGGATGATATCACTGATATTGCTCAATAACAGGCTCAGAAATATTGCTTTCGCTTCACGCTGTTGCTAAAATCCCAGCATGGGGGTTCATTGTCTCTCTTGCCTCTTCTCTCCCCTTCCATTTACATTTTGCTATTTATGTGCCATCCTGTGCTGAAAATATCAAACTCAGGCTAGCGTAATCTGATGTGCACTAAAAAAGGAGAAAAGGGCTTAGGATGGAGATTTATTCCCAGCCTCTATTAATTTCTCAGGCTGTTGACTTGAATTTTCCTCGCTCTCTTTTTCTTCTTTTTTTCAAGAACTTTTCCTTCCTCCTCCCAAGCTGTGGGTGAGGGAGCATATTTGCTGCAGGCGAGTTGCTGGAGGAACCCTGCCGAGCTCCTTGCTGCCAAGGGCAGGAAATGGAACACATGCCTTTCACCGAGGCAAATTTCGCTTTCTAATCAGATCAGCAGTCATGCAGGGAGAAGTGGCACTGACAAAATGTCAAGAAATCAATCTCCTCGTGCACGTGGGCTCCAACTGCAGCTATGGATGGATGTATGACAGGGAGGAAACAGCCATGGCCAAAACTGTGTTGTACATCATGATTAGAGCTGTTAGGAACAGTTCATTTAGCCCAAATAAGTGGCAAGTCTTAGACTGTAAGAATCTGACTCAAGCTTTCTGGTGGGAAGTTAACATGGACCTAGTTGTTACCCTTGCTTGTTGTGTTTCATGTCATGCTATATTAGTGGTCTGAGGAATACCTGTTCTGCAAACCTTCGGCTCAAAGGTTGCTGAAAGTTAAACATATTAAGTATATTCACTTATATATATATCTGAATGTTAAATATATATAAATATATGTATATATATTTAACATTTGAGATATATATATCAAAAATGTTAAAAATGTATGTTATATGGAAAAAATATAGTGTTTATTTATACTCATATGCATGCTGTTATATATTTCCCCTCCCGATTAGAAACAATTATTTCCCCAATTTAATTGATAATTTTCTTCTTTGAGCTTAGCAAAAGAATGCACCTCATATATTGTAGTGCAGAAAGAAAAGCAGAGATGCTCTTGTCTCTGGTGTGCCAGGCATGCAGCTCTGGCTGCTACTCTGCTGTAGTGCTGTAGACCTTTCTCATGTACAGAACAGAACGCTCACTGTTTTCTGGGCTCTGGAGTTGGTGTGTTTTACGTAGAAGCTAAAAGCTGCTAGAATTTGTTGCACATTAACTCCTGCAGATGAAAATGGCTGGGAATATGCTTCCACCCCTTAAAGCCATAAATATTCTGGGATTAGGATTTCACAGAAAAAGCTCTATGGTACCAGAGTTAAGGTTCAAGTCTGTTCAGCGGACCCGTTCTGTCAGGTAGAATTGCAGGTGAAAAACTGGGAACAACTTGAGAAAGGGCACTGGAGCAGTTCAACAATTAAGGAATTACTCCACAATGAAACTGCCTTTTGATTACATTTAATGCTTTAGCATTTAACTCCTATTAACAAAATATTAATATTTCCATCACATATGAATAAGCTTCAGTAATAATCCCTAAGGAAGAAAGTGTGTTTTTAAAATATGACTTTGAAGTTTAGGAATACTTAATGATAGAGTTATGAGGACTATTCTGTTTGTAGAAGGAATGTAATGATTAAATCTGCTCAACATGAGTGGTAGAAAAGATCCAAATAGGATTTTATATCTAGCTGTCTACTACAGAAGGAATGTGAGGTGAATCCTGCTGAGAACGCTTCTGGTTTTATTTCATGTTTTCAAAATAATGATGTGTAAATGTAAAATAGGAAGTTCATGTTCTTAAAGTAACTCATGTAACTTACCACAAGATATTGTTAAAGGCAGAACTTAGCATATAAAAGACTGAATCATTTTTGTTGACAATGATAAGATTGGTGAGAAAAAGGGCTTGAGATCTGCCTGGGACAAAGCATATGCTGATTATGATCTGAATTTGTTTTGGAGAGAGACTGTTTTACAACTGCACATTATATATTACCTGTATAACCATGTATATAATGTGTATAAGCCATGCTGTGGCTATCAGAGGGAATACCATGCCACTTGAGTCAAAGGAATTTTCAAAAATAACTTTTCTTTAGGGATGTAGCATGTGTGTCAGGTAAAAAGGAGCTACTCACATGGTGACAACTCAGAATACCTTGGGAGGTCTCTAAAATTGGCAAATAGGGATTTTAGAATTTAGAATTTTCTTTCGGAAGCCCAGGGAGCCATTCTTCTTCTGTGAATGTTTTAACTCTTACAGTTTCACCATTTAGCATTTGTTACGTGCTAGCACAAGTGAGTGTGAAATAGCAAGTACAAAATTTGCATTTGTCTTAAGACCAAGTACAATCTTAATTAAATCTACAAAAGAATGCAAATTCTAGATTAAAGCGGAGGACCCTTCCCAGCACATTCTAATGATTCAAGCATTAGGAGCAGTTATTGGAATAGCCAGTTTTAATCTCCCATCCATAGGCTCAAGTGTTTGGAGATTGCATTTGATAACTAATCACGACTAGCACAAGTAAAACTTACGTAGTTTGCTGATTGTATGAGCACTTAGTCACCGGGAATACATCACATTGACAGCATGTATTATTAATTCTTTATTTATTTATTTATTTTTTTTAACAATATATCCATGATAATTGACTGTGTCTATCTCCAAACAGCTCCATTTTGCACCTGTGGAGAACAGGCTCACTGCTGAACAAGCAGGGGCACTGAAACACAGTTTATATTGGTTTGTTCTGATCTACTGCAACAGAACATGTGCTGTGTATGTAATTGAATTGATCTGCTACTGATAGTAGCACTATATTAAAATATGGTGCTACAATATGTCCAGACCTGACCATTTCCTATAGGTCTCAGTACCCAGAGTTGTTCCATGGGCTACTGTAAAGACAGGCTGTTCCTGAGGGGAATTGGGGAATGCTTTTTTGATGTTTGACCTTGAACATCAGTTTATATGTTAGGTTTTTTTTCTTTTTCTTTTAATGTTGTGAAGGTTTGGGGGGCTGACAGTTGCAAATACAAATGATCTGATATGTTATTTTTCATAGCGAACAACATATCTGATATCTGTTGGCTTGGTGTATGCCTATTAGTTTTGGAATGGGTTATTTTTATTATTCCATTCCCTTCCTCTATCTCCAGGCAGGAAAAATCTAAATGCAAATTTTAAAAGAGGTTGGAGGGAGGAGGCAGAAAAATGAAGGTTAGAACTCAGCTTGTAAAAGCAATTTTCATGGCTGAAATTTAAACTTGCCCCTCTTTTTCTGTTTTTTAAAAGAAGGATTTATAATAGAGATTTGAACTGTCCCTTAACAAAAGGAGATCAGCTGGATACTGCTAGAATATCAGAGGTTGCTGAGCACTGCAGTTTGAATGAAGCTGTCTGCTCAACTTTAAAAGAAGATGTCAAGTACAGACCCTCTGTCACCAAAAGAGAAAAAAGCTGCATTCATCCGCTTAGTTGGTAACAGATACGAATCAAACAAAAAAGTATATTCTGTAGCATTCAAGTTAGATAAATGTCAGGAGCTGCAATTGATCTGGAATTCACTATAAAATTTAATGACCATATTAATGTTATAGCCTGATGAATTATGCCACAAGTAATGACATTCTGTGGAGAGAGTTCTATCATTGATACACATTTTTACACTAACCTTTATTATAGCATACGACAGCAGTAAGAGCAGAACTGGGCAGAATTCTTCAAGTTTGAGAGAGGGCATGGAATAATTGTACTAGTTCCTTGCCCTGTTGGATTCACTCACTTTTTCCCAATATACGTTTTTTTATAAAACATTAGTTTTCTTGAATTACCTACTGCTTTTCTTTGTGATGTTTTTGTAAGAAGGATTACAACTGCAGTGAGCATCTCTTTCTTTGAAAATTGTTGCCTGTGCTTTACCAAATGCTCCCTGGCTTAACCTTCATTGTGGGGAGGACTAGTGGGTAACGAGTCCCGCATTGCTGCCCTCACTGACATCCCTGGTCACCTGCCTGGGTTTCCTCTCTCTACGGCTGCATCTCCTCAGAAAAGAATAACAGCCAGTGCTGCCAATACAAAGGGAAATGCGCAGCTCGCTCTGGCTTTATGGTTTGCATTGTGTGTGACCTCTCAAAGCGGCTGTGCATTTTGCACTGAATTGCCCGGTGGCAGGATCTAAATCCTCTTGCAGTAGAATTATAATTCATAGTGCCTGTGGAAGAGGGAGATTGAAAAAAGCCTCAGGAATTTTGCAGATTGGATACTACTTTGGATACTACTGATAGTGACATAAGGATCATATTGATTATTGTGGTAGCATATTTATCTGAGACAGGCACCTTAACATCCATTTCTGCAAAGCCAAATTTTTAACAATCCTTAAGTGATCAGTTTTTAATAGCCCCAAAGCATTAAATCATTTGTGCATCTTCCTGGTACCTAGTATTAAAAACAAACAAACAAACAAAAAGATGTTGTGTAACAACAGAAAAAAATAGAGAAAACAATGGTTAGAACCAGAGTCTAAACCATATCAACTTTCATATACTGTGACATTTATTCAAAATTAATTGCTTCCAAAATTGTATTTTATGCAACAATGTCAGCCAAAAAGGTGGCTATTCTTACATTCAAAGAATCTGAAAATGTAAATGTAGAGTGTTTTCAATGTGAGATTTTATTTGCATACATTTGGTTTTATTTGCCTTAGAATATGGGTCAAAAATCAAATGTATGCAGGATAACCAAGTGTAGAGAATCCCTGTTGTTCTGAACCAAAACAAATAACAACACAAGAAACAAAAAGACGTAGTCATTATCTCTGGTATTGTGACCCAACAGTACAGGAGAAGTTCCAGAAGAGGTAGAGAGGAAGGAATGAAGCATGGAAATAGCACATGGATAGCAAGATTGAGGGCACAGGGGTTGTCCCTCTTGCTCTGTGACTGGACAGTGGAGGGGACCTCCACAGCCTTGGTGCTGCAGGTGGGACACCTGGCATCCCTGTTATGGGCATCTCCTGGGCATGCAACAGGGGTGGATTATACAGTTCTGTAGTCCTGCAGTTTGACCAAACTGACCAAAACAATATCCAATGCCTAGCTGTGAATATCCTGCACATGGCTGCAGGACAGGCAAGGGGTAGTATAAAGCTGTACATTTTTTTTTAACTTATTTAAACTGGATATCTACATGGAAGAGCCTTGAGATCATATACATCTGATATGTAATGAGAAGATAACCCAACACTATGTTATCACATAATCTTTTGTGAAAAGTGTAATTACACACTACTATGAAATAGATTTGTCACAGCAGTTTTACAGACAAATGTTCAATTGCCCAGGCATCAAATTGGAGTTTGCAAACAGTTTAGTGTGTTAAATAAATCAAGAACAGGTAGGGAAAGATCCTTAAATATTTTTACATTGTCCTTGTTTGTTAACTTTGCTTTTGTCTTTAATTATGTGCCTCTAGACCGTGTAGTACTACCTTTAATATATATAGGAAAGCCAATCATAAAAGACTTTTTCAGTGTCATTTTCCTTAACATTAGGAAGAGATGAAGAGAAGAAAATGCTGAGAAGAAAGTCTCAGCATACAGGAGCTGGGTTTTCATCCAGAGGATCTCATCTCATCATGTTTAAATCACTGAGGCAGATGTTGCTGGCACAGAGAGCCCTTTTTGTTCCTCTATCTGCTTAGGGAAAATTAACAATCTGAAAATGGCAAGGGCTTGTGCTGGACTCCTCCCACTCCTGCCCTTTCTGCTTCCATGTCAAAAAGTATTGTAAAGCCATTTTTACTGCCCAAGGAAAAGGCTGTATGTAGTGATACCAGACATTTGGGTTTTGTGTGATGAAATACAGAGCAAATGCCTATCAGCTTTCAGGCTGAAGAAACTCTGCATTGTTCTAAAATAAATGGAGGAAATAATTCAAAATGTTTATTAGTGTGTGTGTGTACACACACACACACATAAGTGGTACATTCAAAACCAATTAATTCTAATCTAGGCAATGAGGGGAAATAAAATACCTCCATGTGTGGACAGAGAGAACTAGAGAGGTCTCTTGGAAATATTGCAAATCTAAAAGATTTTATCTCCACAAAGACTTATTTCATCCTTCATTGTTTTTTAATTCCCTCCCTCCCAAGAAGAAATTTGGGGGGAAATGAACAAATTAGATAATTAGAAAAAGTCTGGATGATCAAGCGCTCCAACAACCCAAAGCAAGAGGAGCTTTCTTTTTCTTTCTAAAATTTTGAGGATAGAGAAAGTCTTAAAGCGAAGTCTCTATACCAAGCACTTTGAAATCTTTCTTTGGGCTCGAAAGATTCATACTGCTGACCTATATACAGATACTTTTTCTGTATTACAGAGTTTTCAGCTTCTGACTGAGATTCCTCTGCTCAGTATTTTTTTTTTCTTTCGTATTTTATTATTTGAAGTATAAAAGGGTAAGGGTAACATAGCTGTAAAAGGGTAACATACTTGACTGTCTTTTTCTGGGATGATTTAAAGGAATGTTAGTTTTATGTGGTTGTTCTCATACACTGAGGGTCCTGTATATGTCCTGTAGGGTTCTCAAATGTACTCAAGATTGAGATAATGCAATCAAAATAAAAATAACATAAGAATGTTTGAGAGGAGGAAAGCGACTACCTTAAAACTCAGCTTCTGCCATATCAAAGAAAATAGGCTTTGTTTCATGAATATTTGTTATTGTAATGAGAAGTGGAGCACTTATTAACCACCTAGATGTTTACTAAAAATATTCTAAATATATCCTTTCCTTGAGGAGCTTTTCAGATAGCACATCTCTGGCTAAATGAATAACCTGCTTTTGCCCTGGAGATGACTTTACCTTTAAAATTCATATCTGCTAATGTACTCCTTGCCACATGAGGCCATGTGAGGCTGAATGAAATCTCCCTCTGAGAGGGCTCGCAGATCTTATGCTTCTTTTCGCAGCAAATTTTAGCTGCAGCCTTGCTGAGCTGTGAATAGCTTCAGAATTGGAAAGAGATAGCCTAGGATTTGGAATTTCAAATGTTTTGTCCCTATGTTCCTAAAAGCCACCAGGTCTGATGTTCAAGATGAGAGCAAACTTTTGTAATGAGCTCTGAGATTCTACTAGTGTCCCTCTCTCTTGAGCTCCCTGGTTGCTTGATTCCTCATACCCATCAATGCAGCCTTTTATTGCTGTTTAATAATAAATGGTATTTTGTTTGCCTACCTGACACTTTTATTAACTTCACTTTTGTGTGTGCGCACACATGTTTCTTGAGGCATGATTTCCACCCTCCCCCTCAGGAAAAAAAAAAAAAAAAGAAATAAAAAAAAAATAAAGTAATTGCAACTTTATTTTAAGAGAATTTTTACCTAAAATGTTGCAGCTGTAGGGGACCGCACGGCCAATTAAGGAGAACAGGCTTTGGCTCCTTCCCAAATGAGGTGACCACATGTTACCCTTGGATTGGTCACCTCAGGGGAGCAGTGGGTCACTGGGGCATCTGGTTGTCATTTCCTTCCAGAACAGCGTGAGGCAGGACTTGTACAGCAAAGAGGAAAAGAACTGTAAGTTTTCTTTATGCCATGTCTTGTCCTGCATCATCAAAAGGTCCAGTAATATCTAGTCAGGTTAGAAGAGTTTCCTACGGTTTGATGCAATCTGGGATTTGGAAATGAGAGAAATGTTTTGATTTGTTTGGTTTTAAGGTGTCATTTCTGTCTCTGCTGTGGTAACATAAATGCGGAGGTCCTGTTAATATAAATGAATTATGGTAGATTGATTCAGGTAATTTTGTAATTTCTCTCCAATAGAAGATGTTCATCCTTTACAAGGTAACATTCCCTTTTTTTGTAGGCAAGCTAAAAGGCTGAGAGCCTTCCTTAGATAAAGTGTGTGTGTGGGGGGCTAGTATTAAGGTAAAAAGACATTGTAACTTCTAGTGTCTCAAATAAGTGATGTAACCTTAGCAAAGAATACAGCTTATGAAGGAATAATCTTCTACTTTTCTGTAGGTTGATTGGCTTCCAATCTACATGTACAATTAGGTCTACCAAAGCCATTGCAATAAGGCTGTCTTCAAAAAATCAGAAACATCTGGTTTCAACTGAGCTCAGGGACTAATAAACTAATATTCATCATGAAAGGGGAAAAGCTTCAATGAACTAGCCAGGTCAGTGAACTCATTTTCCTCTGAACGTGCCTGGCCCCCCAATTTTCAAATTGTTATGGTTATTGTAGACTCATTATTTAGTTTAGTTAATGAAGTAATATCAGTGATGAAAAGGCTTTCTTGTTAGGAAACATAGATCCTTCTTCTTGGCACAATGAATGTGGCATTTCCATTCCAGAGTAGTGATCATCAGGGTAGCTAAGGATTCATGAATGAGCTTCTGCATGGCAGCTGATTTGATAAATGTGTTTTTCTAGCCAGGGTGAGTGAGGTTGCTGGCGTTAAAGGGGCTGTGAGGCCCACTTCAAAATCGTTTGGAGAATGAGGTGCATGTGGAACAGCTGATGAACCACGGTAACCTTCTGGTATGCCTGAGATCAGGATCTGAGGTTAAAGAGGAAGCAACAAGCTTGTTATCCATGTGGTGGAATGCACCAGATTATTTCATGGTTTTGGGGCATATCATAAAACAGGATTGAAGGCCATCTTCTGCCCCTGCAGTGGCAGTGGGCAGGGGTGAGAAGAGGGACTTTTAAAAGTGAGGTAAATGTTAACTTCAAATAGGTGAAGCATACATTATTATCAAGGCAGAAATTCTTAAATTTCTACACAGTGAGAGAAGGAGGAGAAAAAAAAACAGAAAAACACAAGTTTTCTTTCTTTTCTGGCTTTACTTGCTCTTCTCTTGTCTTCTCCTCAACATGACTTTGTTTTTCTTTTTTATTATGGCTTTATTTTTCTGTGAGCTGTTGACATCTGAAGCCAACCATCTCCATTGTGGAGAGAGGCTTCTTAGGTTTGACACGAGGCCTCCTACTCTGTTGTTATATAATCTAGTTTTGACACAGAATTTACTTTTTCCTTTCTAAACTATGCTGTGTATGACATTTATCTGAAGAAGACTGATTTTAATTTTAGAATCTGTACATACTCTATTTGCTTGCACAGGAGCTGTTATTTTTCTTTATAACTCTAAATATGAGTTATCCATTTAGCAAAATCAACAGTCATATTCATTTACAAGCTAATTCATACTTAGTAAGTGGCTCTTAATCTAGAAAGAGCAAGGGGACAAAATATTGCTCCCCTTTCCTTATTGTTCGCCTTTCCTCAATAAAATGGTGTTTTGGTTCAAAACTGAAGTTGTGAGAATCTCGGAGGCTTTCCTCGAAAGGTTTCAGATTTTAAGACAGTTTAAGAATGAAAGGCTCAGCCTTTGACAAGGTTTCAATCAGATCAGACTTGAGTAAAGCCTATGCAGGACTATTTACTTAGCAAAGTCATGACTAAAGAGTTATTTTTTGACTTTTTACAGTTATGTAACAGCTTAATCTGAAATTTATATCCTAACCTGCAGAAGCAGTTGGTGAACCTTACCATACACCTTGGTCAGCCACTGAATACTCCATCTAGACAGCTTCTAAGGGTTTTTGTGCTTTGAAAAGGGCGATTACAGTCACTAAAGAGTGAGATGGTTCTTGGTGAGATGGTAAGGGATCAGTTGTGTGTTTAGGGTCCATGAGCTTAACCCTTGATGGCTGAAGTGTAGCCAGTGGTTACTGTCAGCATTGTCATGGCTGCTCTGTTTCATGAATATAGAATTACATAACTTTATTAAAAGGCTTTCTCTTGAGGTCATTGGGCAAAATTATGAAAATGGGCATATATTTGCCTAGAAAGAAGCTGTCCTACTTACCAACTCACCAACAGGACCATAAGCCCTAGGTGCTTTGGACAGGTATCGGCAGGTCAGTAGTGAAATCATTCAGGAGATTTTGAAGATGAGGATGGAAATTTTAAAGCTGGCTGTGAATTGCTGCTCCAGCTGCTTGCTGTAACTTGATGAAGACCATACAGCTTTGCTTAGCAATAATCAGGATAATAGCTACATTTGTCAAATGGGACACTTTTCAAAAATCCTGCAGATATCCTCAAGTATGCTCTGTTGCAATAATCAATGTGAGAAGTTTAAAAGAACATCATACTTTGATGTCCTTTTAAAGTCTATAACTCTGCCCACAATTGCACAAGTAGGTCCTTACATAATGAAATAATTATCTTCAGTGGTCTTCATTTAATTCTCCAATTACTGCAGTTTGTTAGCGAGGTAGGAGCCCCTTTTATAACTGTGGCTTAAAAATAATAAAGTTTTCTTCCAATTTGGGAGCTGAAGCAGACTATGAGAATGTAATATAGAGGTGCTATGCTTTTTGACTCTTAAGAAGACATCTTACAATATTAATTTGACTAGAAAATGTAGATGTCTTCCATGGAGTTCTATGTGTTTACCTCCTTGGTGGATTTGACCCTAGGTATATAATCAAAGACGGTAATTGTGCACCATATAGTCTGGTATAACTTCATCTGTAACTTATCTTTGCATCCTTTGAAGTTGATTGACATGGCTGTGGAGTTAGTAAACTGTAGCTAGTCAGTTTGGCGGTATAATCTTGATTAAAACTGAGATGGGATTTCATATAGAACTCTGGAAAAGGAGTTCATAAATCTTATTTAATTTCATAGAAGTTGGGCAGGGGGGAGGAACGCATACAGCTCGAGTAATATTTAGAAGAGATCACAAATTCACAACTTCATTTTATTTTTCATGCACATGCTTTTCCTCTGGAGGATGGAAGTTAGCCCTAGTACTTTAAAAACACAGTAATTTTTGAAAGTGCTATTTGTCTAGAATTAATAGTATAATAAAAGCAAGTGACAAAATAGTGATCTTTGCACATCAGATTCACATTTTTCTTGCATAGCCTACTTACTGTATCTTGTGGTTAGCAATGCCAGTTCAAATCAATTCTTAAATTAGAAAATGAGAAATGATTGGGGCTTTTTTTTTTACCCTACTCTGCTTTAAGGTATGGACTTTTAAATCTTTAAGAGTTAGGATGGTTTATAGATGCCTTTAATCCATGCACATCTTACAAATACTGATAAAATGGCAGATGACAAATAACTGTAAGGCATGTTTTCCAAATACTGCATTTGTTAGATCTCAAAAACCACTCCTGAAATCCAGATAACTGTTCTTCAGTCTCATAACTGGTTAATATCACAACTGAAGATAAACAAATTGTGGCCTTTAGCCTGTAAAGTTTGACTGACACCATGTTAAACTAGCAGATTTCTACCGTAAGAAAACAGAGGCAGCTTTTTCCAAGACAGAGGAAAAACTGCAGCAACTTTTTTATTTGTTTATTTATTTTTGGTAAGGTCATATTCAATCTCCCTTCCAACCCCTTTGAAACCCTGATTTGTAACATCTTCCAGAAGCATGCTGAAACGGCATTGCAGTTTTGCATTATTGAAGAACCGCCTAGTTTGACTTTAGATTAAATATAAACACTAATAAATGTGACTGGAAGAAGTAGGAATATTTGAATCCACTGAAGTGGAGGTGATTATTATAGGTAGAAAATATTATTTATCTGCATAGATTAATCATAGAGAACAAGCGACTCTCCTTCTAGGTCCTTTTTCATGCCTCATCAGATGGGTGTTATATCCTCCAAACTGAAGCACTTGTTACTGTTCTGTGTTAGTCAGTACATGCTAGGTTTAGTTCCTCAGGTCTTTATCCCATAGCTGTTCACGTGCATGAGTTTAACTTTGCAGGCAAAGAATTATATATTTTTTGTAAAGTAGGACAGAGTAGTAATTTCTCACATAAAATATTTCAATTTAGCCATATGGAAAATGTACTTAGAATAAAATAAATCATCATGAAAAAAATACCAGATATAGATTTTGTAAACTATTGTATGGAATCTATTAGAGAATTGAGTACCTGTTATATTCTGACAACTTGTAGGAAAAGAGAAGATATTACTGCTACCATAGTTTGGCAAGTTTAGGAAATTTTCTGCCTACAGGAGGAATTAGGTGTATTTTTAATAACTTCTCTTGGATGCAAATTATAGCATAGAGCTAAAAATATTTCCACCAGTATGCAGTGAAAACACAGTTTTGCGTCCAGTAGATCCCATCTGTCTAAATCAAAATCCTGATCCATTATCTCCAGAGGTGACTTAACTCTGAATTTTTAGTCTAGTGCCTATCTCTGATGTCTAAGTAGCTTTAAGATAGAAAAGAAGATAGATCTAAAGCAGACTTTTTATTTTTTTTCCCCTCTCTCTCTCTTCAGGTACTAAATATGTAAAAATATTAAACAAAAAGATAGGCAAAGCAAAACCAAAAGTAATCCAAATGATGATAACAAGAGATATGTTGCCAAAATTAGGTTGTCTATTCAAATGATTTTTTTTTTGTGAATCAGAATGCTTTTGTTCTCTTTCTGAAGAATATTATTGATTAAATAATGATTTGAATAATTTTAATTTAAATAATGTGATATTTTATTCTGTAAAACTACAAATTGTGATGGAAGTCTCTCTGCAAAATGGTTGAAAGCTAATTCAGTACAAATATGTATCTTAAGCTTGTTTGTTTAAGTAGATGAACAAATGAGAAATATGTAACACTGGGGTGATATTTATAGTTTGTTTGCACAAGGACTCTAGTGAGCGTGTGCTGTTTGTTTGGACAAGTGCTACTGGATTTCAGAGTTGGCCTGCAGGTCAGGATCAACACTTCACAAGCACTGATGGAAAATGTTTCAGCAATTTCTTATCCAGGACTTCAAAACATTTTGGTATATTTTCTTGAGAGCTGATAGACTTAACCGAGGAAAACAACGATAACATTTTTTATTTTTAATTAAGAATTTAATTGAGAATTTTAGAAAGATATGGAAACTATCTATAAGGATATTTAGCAAGTGATACATGATACTATACTGTAGGAAATAATCTAGTAAACACAGGAAGATGGGTTTGGTGATCTAGAGGGTAGCTTCCAGTCCTAGGTTTTTATGTGTAGGACATAGCCCTGCATGATTTCAGTAAGAAGTGGATATGCACACCTGTAAAGCATGATAATTATGTATTTTTAGAGTAAAATGTGGTGAAAAAAATCTTTATTTATAATTTAAACTAGAACATTTCTTTATGGCATTCAGGCATTGAGAGCAAATTTCTGGAGATACCTAAATGTAAAAGATAGTCAAGACAGATGAACAAAAAAATGAAAAAAGGCAGGGATACAGTCAGTAAGATTTACTGTTTTCTAGTCACATTTTGTTGTAATTATATTCACGTTATACTTTAATTACACAAGTAATTCCTAATCTTGTAAATTCAGAACATTTGCAGAAATGAGCAAGGTGTTTTATTATGTGGAACTTGAATCTCAAAATTTTAGGGATTCTGAAATGTGCAGCAGCACAAAATCAAGAGAATAACAAGACAAATTCTTTTTTTCCTAGTAAAAAGTTTAGGAAGCTGGGTGTGTATTTTGTATGACCTCCACAATTTGTTCAGTGGCATAAATAGCAAAGTCACAGCTCATTCTATGAGAGGAAGATACTTCTAATGGTTCTGTATTTTTCTGAAAACTGAATATCTAGAACTATGTGTTTTAGTTTGTGTGGTGTTTTTTTTTTTTTTTCCCTTCTCTTTTTCACGCCCCCCACCCCCCGGGTATCAGAACATGTTCTCCCTTTAGGATGATGATTTCTTCTCTTCACATATTTCCTTTTATTTCCCGTGTGAGGAAGGACCA
>JAVCKT010037248.1:26835-40028 GCA_032273925.1 Rhynchotus rufescens | reverse complement strand
CTCCCTTGAGGTATTTATAGACCCCCCTCAGCCTTCTCTTCTTCAGGCTGAACAGGCCCAGCTCTCTCAGCCTTTCCACATAGGGCAGATGTTCCAGGCCATTGATCATCCTCGTCCTGTGCTGGACAGGGACCAAGCTCCCCACTGAAGTCCAAACTGCTATCTGAAACTAAACTGCTTTGAATCAAGTCTGCAGTCAGCTGTGGGACATGGGAGGACTGGGTTGCAACCACGGAGGACAGAAAGAGAGGCAGGGAAACGGCTGAAATCCTTGTCATGCTGCAGTGTAGATACCAGGAGTCATATCTGTCAAGGGAACAGCTGTGACACTGCCAGCTCAGCTGATCAGCTGACCTGACCATTGCACATCTCAGCATGCTGTTCTCCAGTATCATATAGCTGGTGTCAAGTTGGGAAGTGAGTTGACTTCTGCCTCAAACTTCTTGCTGCACACAACAAAGTATTTTGGATTTTGTAGGCAACTTATTACAGATGTTCTTTAGCTGGCAAAATTAACAAAGAGCGTAGGCTAAGGAACACATCATGCATTAGCTTGTTCACTGGTCATACTCCCCTGCCTAAGGTTCCCATATGAAATGAACATGTTGTCTCATGCTGTATGTCTTTTTCAGCTGGGAAACTCACAGACAAGGTCACGTGTTCTTCTATATGTTTGAGAATTCCTTCTACAGTGTCCTGCTACAAGATTGTCCACAGGCCTGCTACCTGCTCTCCATATCCTCCCACCTTAGCAAGAGTCTTCTGAAGCAAATGAGTACTCAAGTTCTAGCCTTTTCTTCTGCAAAGGTTGACATCTTGGCTTAGAGAGGCTTTCATCATGAATGCTATGTTTTACTATGTGAATGCTGTGTGAATTTTTCATCAATTTTTCTTTGTAAGCAGCAAACTAAATCAGAGGAACAGACACTGGAGGTTTGTTATGTCTTGGATTTCCATGGCAGGATTCTTCAGAACTCATTGTGGAGACTAAGCTTCCTGGAAAAGGAATGTCCTTTACATGTATATGTGGATGATAAGAGTGGGCATTTACATGACTCAAGTTATTTTATTTTGTGTCTTTTGAATTGCTGGCTTTGTAATCTTACTATCTGTAGGACCTGTATTATTTTATTTGCTTAACAAAAGAGGACATAAGGAGAAAGAAAGGTGCTAATATCTCATGACCTAATTAGGCTGCAGTTGTGCTCTTTCTTTAGCTTAACAACGAGTAAGTCAGTGGGGAATTCCCAGGCCTAGTAATTTGTCAATCCTATATTTAGATTCCCAGTCATCTTTATGTATATGGCACACAACCAGTCTCACACTAGCTTTCACAGCAGTCTGAGTGGAATTGCTGTCTATTCTGTACAGGTCTTTTATCCCTCAAACAAAAGAAGATCAAGAAAATACTAAACCTCCAATCATTTTGGGTCACTGTTGATTCACTTCTTTTGACAGTGGCAGGCTGTGCACACTTCTATCATCTTCTTCCTTCAGCAAACTCTCTACAAACTGAAATATATCAGCTTTTAAGATTATGATTAAGATGAAGAGTGAGAGAAGTCAGTTTTTACTCTTCTTAATATTAAGCAAGACTTCTACATAGCCCTGAAGCAGAACATTAAGAATCTTGAAAACCACAGCTGTCTATATGGTGAGGCAGCACTTTTGGAGATCATGGTGAGACTCAAATTTGAGTGTTTCTTTGTAGGTGGGTCAGAAACTTTTCAAGTCTGCTTTCTCTATGCTGCAAACCTGAAGCTGAATACAAGCCAAATCTCATCTAGAAGCTGTGCACCATAGTATTAGTCTGGACTCTAACTGGCTTGTGTCTGTTTGCATAGAACATGAATTGAGCAGAAGTGATACGGTGCCACCCTCAATGTCTGTGTCTTTCTTCATCGTCTTCTGTGTCTGTTACCCTCAATTGATTTAGCTTCCACTTCCTAGCATGGAGCCCAGCTAACATGAATTGAAGTATTCTAGCTGCAGGAATGCCATGCCTCATAAACAGATAATCAGAATACTAGTCTCTTCTGCATTTCTGCTT
Organism: Rhynchotus rufescens; assembly: GCA_032273925.1. NCBI lineage: Eukaryota > Metazoa > Chordata > Aves > Tinamiformes > Tinamidae > Rhynchotus > Rhynchotus rufescens. The sequence goes on along the minus strand of JAVCKT010037248.1, from coordinate 37,978 downwards.
AGTCTATAGTCCGTACTCTTGTATATGTAGATGCTCTAGAGTATCTGAGGATATAAGTTGTATCAGATTGTTTCCAAGCTCCCTTGAAGACATCTTTTTAAAAGAGGAATTTTACAATTAATTTTTCAAAAACAGCACAATGCCTTTTTTTTTTTTTTTTTTTGGTCTTCTGCTGATGTACTTTCAGTTTTGGAGAACCTGAGTCTGCAGGTGGAAAATGTGTTGCATTTGGCTTATGCTCTAGTTAAAAATAGATAAACCTTTATATACCAGGTAGTGATTTGACTGGAAGACACTTTACCACACCTAAAAGAAAAGAAATGAGTGGTTATAAATATTCTCTTTAATCATGGAAAAGAACCTTGAATTCAAATGTATGCAGACTCCCGGCAAAGACATGGGCAGATTCTCCTTTCATCATCAACAGATTTGCGTTGTGTTTCTCTGTTGGCTTCCTTTAAGTTGCACCACTGGTTTATGCTAGAGTTATGGAGGGATCTTGCTCCCAGACAGCTGAGGAAATATCTTACTTTTCATCATTTTTTTCATCTTCTCCTATTTCTTATATGAGCTGTTATCATTAATATTTAGATGAAAATGGCTAATAGGAAAATTGTGTGCTTTCTAAATTCAATGAGCCATTAAATAAGTTCTAATAATCTCAATAAATGTTTGAGATATTTAATAATGAGAAGCAGGCATATAGTTAGTTGATTGCTACCAGGCTCTTAGTAAATATTTTCGGTGGTTCATATGCTGCATGTTCCTCAAATACCTTCAAAGCGGGGCCTCTAGAGGTATGGTACGGTAGGTATGGTAGCTGATTAGCACAATCAGCTAAATTGTGCATAAACAGAATGATGTTGAGGAGAAAGTGACTCATTTTCTCTGGAAATGCCGCGAAATACATTTTATCATCCACAGTGGAAGGTTTAGAAGTTTTCCTGCAACTAATTAGAAATTTAATCAGACTTTGCCTTTATGATAATTTGTACTTCCATTGCAAGTGACAACATCATGGATCTCAGTGTTCTTTTTCAGCACTGACACTGTCAGAATGTGAATGTATATTATACAGAGTCATCTTCTACTTCAGTGTAAAACACAGCTCTAATTGACCAGGGAAGATGTTAGTTTATTCAAACTATGTAAAAGCACAGAGTCAGAGGGGAAATTTTGATTAGTAGCACCTTTTTCTACAGCCCTACTCTTGGCTAACTATATAGTGATTTTAGGAGGCTGCTTCATTCATTGTCTGAAAATTAGGTCCAAGTTTGGGCCCTTATATATAGAGACTCTGTCTCTATTTGCTCTATGCAGAGCAAATAATTAAATATTTGCCAGGCCAGGTGGAGCTGCTCAGAGGTTTACGTTGGTTTTTTTTTGCAAACAGTTCCTAGAACAAATGTGTAGCGAATGAGTTCCGTATCTTGTTCTATGAGATAAGGGCTAAATTTGTCAAAATGTTTTTGTTGAAGTCTGCTAAAATACTCACTGGATGTTGGCTCTTATGTCTGTCCTCTGAAAAGTGACAGTAAAATAAATCTGACTGAAGAGCCCCCCATGCTGTGCTTTTCTGCAAGGCAGGACCATGCCTGTCCATCTTTACAGCCACTTATTATATTTGATGAGATACATCAGAGCTTCAGGTGGTACAGCTGCAGGAAGCAATAAACTAATTATACATTCTCCTACCTTGTGTTAAATAGATAAGAGGAGCTCATGTGAGCTATGTTGTGAGGCTTTTAAGTTTGCACTGGAGGAAGTGAGAGGGTGGGGAAAGGAGAGATTCTTTATCTGCTCTACACCTTCCTTGCCCTTATCTCCTTGCAAAATGATAGATGGTGTTACTATGCCTGCAATCCCTGCTGACTGAACAGAAAACAGAATGAACGCTGTTTCCAAAACATTTGCAGTGGAGTTGCATAATCTTTCTGCATTTGGTAGAGATCTTGCAGGCTCCACCTGCCCTACTGTTTGTGCAGCTGTAGTTCTTCCTGTAGTTCTGAGCATGCCCACCTTGATTTTCTCTGTCTTAACATGTGGTTTTGGCCATTAAGAAATATTGTTCCTATTTTCTTCATCTTATGGATGCAGAGGCCTTCTGTAAGGCTGGACAGTTATTCTTCTGTCGACATCCATGGTTCATGAATTATTTAGGGTTATGTGGGTGATATGATAGGTATCCTATCCACTAGGATCACCATTTGTTTAATTATCTTCTAGCCTTTTCTCTATCTATCTGCTACATCTTTCTTCTACACTTTTTAAACTTAAAATTAGTCTAGCTCTTCAGTAGTTCTTTAAGTGGACTCTGGAACACTCTGGATAATGACAAGATCTTCATTCTGCGGCACGTGTGCAAATGTGCAAATGGATTCCTTATGGTTGGAAAAGGCCTTTGAGTCCAACTTTAAGCCCTTCGACACCATGCCTGCTAAACTATATCCTTAAGCACCTCGTCTACATGTTTCTCAAACACTGTCAGAGGTGGTTACTCCACCACTTCATTGGGCAGCCTGTTCCAAATCTACTCATTCCATGTAGAAATTCTTCCTAATATCTAACCTGAACCTCCTCATGTTCAACTTGAGACCATTTCCTCTTGTCCTATCTGTAGTTATTCTGGAGAAGAGATCGACTCCTACCTCATTACAACCTTCTTTCAGGTAGTTGTAGAGAACGATAAGGTCAACCTAGCGTCTCCTCCAGGCTAAATAATCCAAGCTCCCTCAGGCACTCCTCTTAAGGTCTGTGCGCTAGACCCTTCACCAGCTTTATTGTCCTTCTTTAGACATACTCCAGCACCTCAATGTTCTTCTTGTAGTGAGGACCCCAAAACTGAACACAGTATTTGAGATGTGGCTTCACCAGCACTGAATATAGGGGGCAATCACTTCCCTGGTCCTGCTGGCTACACTGTTCCTGATACAAGCCAGGATGCTGTTGTCTTTCTTGGCCACCTGGGCACACTGCTAGCTCATGTTCAGCCAATTGTCAATCAAAACTCCCAGATGCTTTCCTGCTTCACAGCTCTCCAATCACTCTGCCTTAAGCCTATAGTGCTACATAGGGTTGATACGACTGAAGTGCAGGATCATGCACTTGGCTTTATTGAACCTCATACTCGTGGTCTCAGCCCATTGATTCAGCCTGTCCAGCTGCCTCTGCAGAGTCTTCCTACCCTCAAGTACATCAACTGTTCCTCCCAGTTTGATGTTGTTTGCAAATTTGCTGAGAGTACACTCAATTCCCTCAAGCAGGTTGTTGATAAACATATTAAAGAGGACTGTCCCCAACACCGACCCCTGAGGAACACAGCTTGTGACTAGTTGTGAGCTGGATTTAACTCCAATTGCCACCACTCTTTGGTCCAGATCATACTGCCAATTTGTCCCAAGCGAAGGGTACTTCTGTTTAAGCCATGAGCTTCCAGTTTCTCCAGGAGAAGGCACTGGGAGACTGTGTCAAAGGCCCTACTGAAGTCTAAGCAGACCACATCCACAGTCTTGCCCTCATCCACTAGGCGAATCACCCGATCATAGAAGGATATCAGATTGGTGAGGCAAGAACTGCCTTTCATGATTCCATGTTGGTGGGCCTGATCCCCTGGTTGTCGTACACATGTTGTGTGAAACATGGACACCCATAGCTAGATGATCAGTTTCAACTAAACAAAAAATGCTAAGCATATTCTGACCATGTTTGGACTGATTTAACTCTGATGATCACAGAATCACAGAATATTCAAGGTTGGAAGGGACCTCTAGAGATCATCTAGTCCAGCCTTCCCGCTCAAGCAGGCACACCTACAGCATGTGGCACAAGGCGGCATCCAGGCAGGTTTTGAAGACCTCCAGAGAAGGAGACTCCACAACCTCCCTGGGCAGCCTGCTCCACTGCTCTGTCACCTTCACAGTAAAGAAGTTCCTCCTCACCTGGAAATGGATGTGGGTGAAAACATGCTGATGAAAAGAGTAACAGAATTAGACTTTATCGGAAATACCGGATATGATGCATTGGTCTTGCATACAGCTTGGAGTTCTTTACAAACAATGAATCCTATGTCAGCATAGACCTTATGCTATGCTCAGACCCTTGTCAGGAATCTGATTTGCAGAGGAAGACTTTCATGCTTACATGGAAATCCATTACAAACAGCAAGAAACCATTTAGGCAAGAGGAGCAACATGGATCCAACTAAGGGATAGTTGCATATATATAAAAACATTGTTAAGTCATCAAAACACCTTTGTTTCTAAGCTGGAGAGAAGCTGTCTTTACACATTATGCTGCTGCATTGCAACATAATTTAAAGGATTTCTTATCCAGCTGATGGCACTGACATAGTTGCGAGGCAGTTGGAATTTATATGCTTGGACTTTCGCCAAAGCCACTAAATCACGCACACATTTTTTTTTTTCTAAAAGTACTTGGGATCTTCAAGGACCATGGGAGCAGGGCATCCCAACTACCTTCTGCCAGCAAAGGTGCAATTTCTGTTAGGTAGGATGGTGGTTATTATTCACAGCTTGCTATAAGACAAGTGGAAAGTTGTTTGGGGATTTTTATTTTTTTTTTTATATATCCATGTTATCAGGAACTCAAGCAAGGCAGAAGATGTTCTTCTGTTCCCCAGTCCCATGCACACTGCAACTGTGATTGAGGGTGTCATGGCTATACTTCTAGTTCTTTCAGGAACTGGAATCTAATCAAATCTTTCTGCAACACCTTCTTATAGTCCAATCAAGTGGAAGAAAGAGAAGAAAAACCTCTGTCAACAATATAAAAATCTTTAGTGCTAATTAACTGATAAGAAAATTGGTGAGGACTCTCCTCAGCACCTTGCTTTAATTGTTTAGCGGTGTAGATCTGAGATTCTGCTGTATCACTGTAACAAGTGGCAAATGTCATCAAAAGAACAAAAGATTATTTTCTGTGCCAACTTGCAAATATAGCAGGTTTTGTAAAGGTCTGACTTCTTTTCAAAGCCTCTGCCACTGAGGCAGGAGTGGGTGAAATTGAGCTTTTAGTAGTAAGTACAATCGTTTGCAGCGTGTATACCCATGCATGTCTGCACTCCATCATCTGGGCTGCCAAGATCTTTTCCATGTAACGCCTCTTGTTCTCTCACTATAATAATAGCCTTGTTGCACAGCTTTAGCTGGCACCTAGCTCATGGTTGTTAGGCAGGGCATTGCCTGAAATTAGATACAACAGTCTGGCTTTCAAAGAGTGGATGCTGAGCCTGCAATTATGAATTCAAGTGTGCAAACCCACAGATGCAACAAGGGTTAGGGTGGTTACTTGGGGTGCTACTACAGCACAGAGTGTGGCCAGACATGATGACTGATGTGTGGAACAGGTAAACTTGTACCTCTAGCTCTTCATTTTTGGGCTTAGACTGTGCTCAGACATGTTATTCCAGCTATAGTTGAGCCAGGGTAAGAGATTATTCTCTGTGGCTGCTTGTCATGACTATCACTGCTTTGGGAACTTGCATCCTCCTGTGGCCTGAAAAAATTGCTTATGTAGTCCCTTCCTACTCTCAAAAGATCTAGTTCTGAAACAATAATTCAAACAAGAATTTTTGCCGGAATTGAGTGATTCTGGAAGAGGTGAAATAAGCCTGGGTGTACCAGTAGATTGGTGAGATGTGTTACATCAATTTGCTGTCAAACAAGGGAAGCAGTCCTGCTTCTGGTACTTGCCTGCACATACAAACTTGTTTTTTCTCTTGTATCATCTAAGGTAATCATCAGATCCATCCATAAGCTTTTTTCTAAGTGAATAAGCTGAATTAGCTCTCCAAAGGAAGATGTGTGTATGCATGTATGTATGTATGTATGAATAGAGAGCACCAGAGCTGGTGGAAGAAGACACTGGACTATGAAGTTGGGGCAGAAGAGAAAGGCGAAATTATTTGCCAACACATGGTTATAAATGTGAACAGACAAGGAGATGCAGGGAGTTATTGGAAGCAAATATTGCTTAGTTATACTGCTAGATCAGGAGGCAGGGGGAACCGTGAGGAAGCAGGAAAAAAAAAAAAGTTATGAGCAGTTCAGGGGACAGCTCTTTATTGGAAAAGTTTAGTAGGCTCAAAGGTCTCTCAAAGGTTTAGAAGGTCTCAAATGCAGCCTTTTAAGAAGCTAGACAGCAGTTTGTGGCTTCACTTCCTGTGACACAAGGTCTCACAAGGGACTTGCTCAGTGAAAGCGGCTCTGTTGCTCTTTTGGAGGAGGCCTGGTCAGATGAAGGAACCCAGGTACTGTTGATCATTAACCAGGTCCTCTCTTTGAGCTGGGGCAGAGTGGTTTGGCAGAAAACTGATACTGCAAATTGCAAGAATGACCCATGTGATGAGCATGGAAAGGAGGGACAGCAAACTCTGAATCTAATCACAACAGTTGAGTTCTTTTTCTTTTCTTTTTTTTTTTTTTTTCTTTCTTTTTACCATGCCCAGCTTTTTAGGGCTTCCCAGGCTCCTGTTGGGAAGCAGAAACTTGCTCTGTGCAGCACACCTCCTAGGGCAGATTTTCTCACGTATACCGTTGAGGGGCAGATAAGCACATTTACTGTTCCAGCTCATGAGTGTGGGCAAATGATAGGACTAAGCTGATTTCCCTAGGTTTTCAACTGAGGCATGTCTTTAACTCAACCTGCTCCTATTTATACAGATAAATGCAAGCTCAGCAGCGATAAACAAAATTTCCCTCTCCTGTGTGCTTAAGCTGGCCCATTTTGTTACAAGTGATTAGGTCATTAACTTGCCAACTCCAAACAGGACCAAGCAGGAATTAAACTCTGTGGGCAAGGTTTGTTTGGTGGTGTTTTAACTTGCTGTGTTCCTCTGGGCAAGATCCATAAGCCTCTTGGTTGTAGCTGGTGACCTGTTCAAATAAGCTCTGACCCTTAGTGTTTCATTGATGAATGAGTTGTGTAATTTCACCTGTTCTTTGTATCAGTCTTTTCAGCCTTCATCTCCCATATAATTCTGCTCTTCGTAGTAGTTGAGCACTACAGCAGCTCCATAAGGAGTAATGGAGCTTATGCTTGACTGAAATGAATACCTCAGATTATATGTTAGAGCTTCCTGTTTTATTAGAGACTATTCCCTCCCACTCTGTTGTTATTGGATAGATTACAACACTGATTTGAAGCTTCCCCAGGTAATAAGGGCTTTCTGATGGAGAGACCTGAGCTGCAGAAGAGAGACGCCTGAGAAACTTGATATCCCAAATACACCATCTCCCACACAGCGAGGGTGTGTTAGGGCCTGGAGAGCGAGACGATGATACGTGGTCCTATTTCACAGCCCAACATGTGTAACTGTGGCATCATTTCAAGCCTGTTATGCTGGGGTTCTGCTGATCCCTGCCTGAGATCATAACCCACGATCCAGTCTAGTAGGAATGCGTCTTGACCATTGCAAATCCAGTGGCTATACCCAGGCAGTCTGCAGAGAAATGTGTTGATTCTAGCCTGTGGGAAGAGGGAGGAGGCAAAAGCTCAGCAGCAGAGAAATGGATATCCAGAGTTTTCTGCTTTCTCATTTTTCCAGCTTTTCTCTCCCTTGCAGATTGCTGCTGAGCCAGATTTTCTAAAAAGGTCCTGACACTCCTCTCTCAACTGCTCTCGCCTCCTTCTTCTCTCTCCCTGTTCACCTGGCATGGGGCTCTGCCCCTCTGTGGGAAACCTGCACAGACAACTGCCTGGTAGATAGCCCCTACAAAACCAGATGGATAGAGAAACAGCCCCTGCCTCTGTGAGCTGCATGTTTTGGTGTCAGTGGTTATTTGCAACCCCTCTGCAGTTAGGGTATGTTAATAAGATACCCAAACTTATTACTTTTTTGAGTGTGCATAAAAAGACTGCCTTTTTTTCTTGAGTTCATGTTGAGGGTTTCATAAAGAAAAGCAGAGGGGAGCCTGCTCTGATCTCACACTTGGCTTTCGCTACCTTCTCTCCAGAAAGACCCAACAGATTGCCTGCAGAGGCTTTACAAGGGCTTGAGGGTCTGTGAAAATGCCTTCTGCGCTAGGAAACAGGAAGCAGAGAGGGATGACCCAGAAGCTCCCAGCTTCTGATCTGAATTTTGCAGATGATCCCCAGTGTGACGTTTCTCCTAGGAAGGTCTGCAGGTGGCTGCTGCTAACTTGGCTAGTGCCTGTGACCATCACTTGGCAGGCTGGAGGCCGTAGGACAGCTCTCCTCGCCGCACAAGCAAAGGTTGCCTCCATTCTGTGTGTCACTGGAGGTAGGAAGGCAACCTCTAGCAGAGCAGTGTGGTCTTTAGTTGGCACAGGAAAAACCAAAGTCTCCCCATGGCACCCCATTTTGTTTCCTTGCTGTTTCTCTGCAATGTTGAGGCCATAGCTGATGGGACCTTTGCAAACCAGTTTCATTTCTTGTCCTGAATAATTTCACTAGGGAACCACTAGACAATGAAGTCTACACAGTCTCCATGGCCTATATGGGTAGGTGAGGAAGAGACCACTGTGTTTCTTCATGCTGTGGTTAGTGCCATTCAGGGCATTTTAATGAGTGATACAGAGTTTGGAGCAAAATGAGGGAAAAGGATTCCTCGCACTCCTGTGCAAGTGGAGTGTAAAACAGCCCCCTGTATCTAGATACTCGGGAATGGAAAAGAAAATGGCCTCACCCATAATTTATGACTCACTGTACAGCCACAGAAGCGTTGCCACTTGCAAATAAGACCCTTAGCGGGTTATTAACCTGTGTCTCAAGAGGCTCACGTTAACACATCCATCCTCCTGTTAATTAATTAGCTGAAATATGCATGCCTTCCTCCAGTGTGAGCTTGCAAAGGGTAACATGAATTTTGATTATACTTAATCCCATGTGAAATACAACAGACGTTTGCACTATGTAAATACTGAAGGGCAGTGTGTGATCCAACGGAATCTGATCACAAGAGCTGGTGTCTGGCAATCTGCAAAAATATTTTGACACTGAACTGCTGTGGTGTTAAAAATAAAGGATTTTTTTTTTCCAACAAGAGTTTTGTTTCCAGAAAGAATGGAAGTAGCTTTAATACTAGCGCCACTCATGAAGTCGTTTTACCAAGGCACTATCAATATGCTTTTCGACCCTTTGTTGTAAAATAGATAAACATTTATTTGCACTCAGAAGACAGCCATCTACAAAGCTGACTATAAAGCTTTGGCGATGAATAGCTGACTTCGAATGTCCTGCTACACACCTTTCCCAAACAGTTGATATGCGGCAGGTGAAGGCGAAAAGCTTATCAGTCCAACCCAGTGTTATTTCCCGTCATAACTTTGCACAACAAAGGAAGTTTCTGTCTTTGACGAGCTTTGGCATTGCGACATGTATTGAGGCTCCTTCGGAGAAACCGCTTTAATCCTTGGGAAGCTGAAATCACGGTGATGGGGACAAGAATAACGCTGCTGTTAACTGCAGCTTTATCAGCTCCCGACTGGTGATATCAAACAGGTTGGGTATGACACGGGAAGGAGTTCTGGATGATGAAGGGATGCTCACACAATCTGCTTCAGCAGAGGGGAAATAGGGACTGGGCCATGTTTCCACTGCTACTTCTCAGTATGTCCAGAGTCTATAAATCAGGAAACAAAATACAAGACTCCCGCCCAGCAGAATTAAAACAGCTGAGGACACAATCCTGCCCTCAGCCTGTTCGCACATCAACAGCCAGCCAAGAGCAGCCCCTGGGAGCTCAGGCAGGGCAATTTTTGTCAGGTCTGCAAGTTACTTCATCGGCAGTGAAAGAGCAGAAATGAGAAAAGACGAGAAAACAGATCCTTGGACTAACCCTTAAAAGTGAAGTGTGATCCAAAATAAAAGCACTTTGAGTTTATGAGCATAGGCATAAATTTAAATGAATATAGCTCTTAAAATATCGGGGGATAGGCCTGGGGTGAGTCACTTTTGTTGGGTAATAGGCAAAATGTAGAAGAATTTTTTTATAGACTGAGCAGTTTGTAAGAAATTAGTGGGTTGAGAGTATATATGCATATACTTATACATATGCACACATATTTTCAAGCACTGCCACACCTTTAAGAGAAAACTGCCTTATGCAAGGATGGAAGGAAGGGTGATCTGCAAAGAGGTTTTACTCTTTCAAATGGAGTTAGTGAGAGCGTGTGCACCAAATGGAGGTTTGTCTACACTCACAAATTGTTCTAATTTAACTAAATTGGTTTCTAAATTAATTTAGTTAAATCAGTGCAACCCCTTTAGTAGCTATCATTGATTCAGTTTAATTGAGTTTGTTCCCAGATTAAGCTAAATCAGCATAAAGTGCTCATCAACCATTTTGAGTATTCCCATTAAGGGGTGGCAATTGCTACATAAATGCTAGGCCTGGCTGGGCTAGGAGGAAATAACCTGATCTCCACAAGATCCTGCTGTGCTTGGGACTGACAGGGATGGGACATGGGAACACTGCTCTGTGACCTCCCTGGAGGTGACACAGGGTAAGGTCACTTTGAGAAAGATGGCATCAATCCCTTCGCATGCTTTTGTCTCTAAACAGTGCTTATTTGGGAGACTTATGTCAAATGAAACGACAAATCACAGATTTCACTTGTGAGTTTCTTTCATGATGATTATGCATGACAAAAGATTTTATTGCAAGCCATCAGCAATGATTTCAATCAGACCAACAGGCAAACTTCAAATACTCATAAAACATTTTTATTTTCCCAAGGAAAAGGCACTGAAAAATCCCTTCTTTCTTTTTTGATTTAGAAAGTCAACCTCTTAAAATTGTGGGCTGACAATATCTCCTTTATGTTGAAGGACATATAACGCATTGCTTAAAAAAATAGATGCAAAGTGCAGACAGAACTGGCTTTTTACTGTGTTATTTCCTCTAGAAGTTTTTCTTGGATGTTGCTTTAGTATATATTAATAATGGAACAATATTTCTTTACAGGGTGTATAATTGAATTAAACATATTAACGAGACAGTCACTTTAAAATAAACATATTTTTCACATCCACTGTCAGAAAAGAAAATGTTTTGCTTTGCAGATGAATCTGATACAAATTACCCGAAAGTTGACTGTTAACCAGGATAACATAAAAGCTACTGTAAATGGTACTGGGAAACTAAGAAGAAAATCCCTCCGTG
>JAVCKT010037248.1:0-26731 GCA_032273925.1 Rhynchotus rufescens | reverse complement strand
TTTATTTTTCTTTTTTTTTTTTTTTTTTTTTTTTTTGTTAAGTAAAATAGGATTTCTGCCTGACAAGTCAGACTGGAAGCTAAGCAAGGGATCAGTGAAGAGGAACTCAGTTCTGCTTTTGCTCTTAGGGCAGGAAAGTCTTCAAGATTTTGAGGACCTCGAGAGATCTTGAAGGCAGGACAGCAGCAGAGCTGCCTCTTCAAGGGCCCCCTAAAAGCTTTTGCTCCAGGCACATGTTGTGGACAACAGAAGATCCTTGTTTAGTAATGAATAAAGGACCAGCAGTTTTTGCGTCTCCACAGCCAGATTTTTAAGCCATAATTGGATCTTGTAACACTGCCAAGGTAAAGGCAGGGGGCCACAACAGGGAAGCCTGACATTGCAAGTGAACTGAAACTAAATATAGTTCTCATGAAGTTTAAAAAAAAACACACATCAAAGCCCAGGGCACCCGGCCCTTTGCTAGCATCTTGCAATGGAACAGAATGAGAAAATGACTATGATAACGTGTGTATTTTACTGCAGAGTTGCAGGCAGGTGAATAAAATAACCTGCGAGCTGCTTTGCCTGCTTGCAATTAAAGTCTGTTGTATTCCCAATGATTCGAGGATGGGATCCAAAATCTGAAGATTGTGACTGCCCACAAGTGATGTGATGCTCGTCAGGAAGCTTGTGTGTGTGTGTGTGTGTGCACGCTCAGAAGTCAGAGCTGGTGCTCTGCTCTGAGTTGATATCAGTGTGCTGATACCAACAGTGCAGGAACAGATCTGCTCCATGCAGACTGTTTTCATTGCTGGGTGCTGCGTTCCTTCCCCAACGGCCGCGCTGCCTGATCCCCCACAGGAGCCCCATCAAGGGCTGGAGTGTAAGCCCTGAGACCATGTGGATCTCATACGGCTGCAGATGGCTTGTTTGGGTGTGGAGGGTATTTGGTAATCACAGGAAGCAAGAACATCCAGCAGATTCCAGCAATATTTGCAAAAAGGCAGAGTGACATTTTTCACTTCTTTTTTTTTTTGTTGTTGTTTTTCCCAACAAAGAGCATGCTATAACAATCTGAGATTCCAGATAGAAATTATTGAAGGGGCAGTTGTCTGAGTAAAGCTTGTGTTTTTTTACTGTAGGTTAAGGGGCTGCACTGGATAAGTGTAGGATACTCTTTCCAGTCCTACATGCTACACAAGTTGGATGTTCATTTTGATCCTTTAATGCCATGTTTATTCAGAACTGGGAATTTTGTGCACACCATAGTTGAGGCAGAAGTTACCTAGCACTTTGGAGACTGGACTGAGGCTTGGATATGCCTTCCCTTGCTCACATTCCTCACTTTGACATTCACCATGAAAGTGGAAAGAAAAGGAAAATGGAAATGAACATCCTAGATATTTTCCAGCGTGGGAAAGCAAAATCATTAAAAGTGGGAAGCTTTCAGTGTTTTGCATTCAAATTACACCTTTTATCCTAAAAGATCAAGTACTTCACACACAACTACAGTCAGCATCCCACTCAGTGCAACCGTCTCTGAGGTGGAGCACAGCCATGGAAAATTAAAGCATCTAAAGACACAGGGGCAAAAATGCTTACAGGAAAAGTGAACATTCATAAACATCTTTAAAAAGAATTATATCTAGAAAATTTTTAGGGGCCAAACTGTGTAGAAAATCTTAATCTGTTGAAGTGTGAAACAGAAGTGAATTTAACCCAGTGGGAAATGGTGTACGTTTATTGCTATTAAGGCTTAGAAACACTTCCAAGAGATTTTACATCTACGGCATGCAAAATGTCTGTCTGGCCAGAAGGAATTGCACGCTTGATTTCTGAAGGGAAACACTAAGGAAAATAGAGTTTTCATGAAGACAGCATCTGTTGGCTTTCATTCTTCCCTTTCATGGGAAAAAATGTGTTACGAAAAAATGAAGTTTTCCTCATATGGTCAATGAGGAGCTACTGTCCTTTAGCACAGTTCTTTCTAATGAACAAAGGGATTTCATGCTGCCATTAAATCATCTGGTGTTTAACCCAAGATAAAGCCTGTATGTGAGGTGAGTCCAAGAGATTATATAGCCATTTTGTCTATTTGTTGCAATATAGGATTCTCAGCTTTTCATTAACCTGTGTGCTAAACCTAAGCTCTTTTCTTTGTTTTTGTAATCATTTGTCCCACTTGTAACTCTTCGGAGAGCAATACATTCCTAAATCGCTTTATGTCCTATGAAATACACTTATTTTTTGGATCGTTTATATCTGCAAAGCATTTATTCTTTTGAATCCTAAAAGAAAATAATATATCACTGCAGACCTATAAGTCTTAATGGTGGTCTAGTAGGGCAAACGATAGTACTCAAACAGTAGAATAAGGATGTAATTTATCTAGGTGGTTCAAGGAAGGAGAAGGGAAGCAATGGGTGCTTGTGTTCAGGAAGGAGCAGGAGAAAGACTATTTGAAAATTTCTGGTGAAAGTAATACAAGAAAAATATGGAATTTGAATCTGTTGTTCAACAGCTAGTTGGGAGAGGCTTTTCTGAGCAACTGGAAGGCACATCTGCAGGACAACTCCTTCTGGTACCAAGAAACAGTAGTTGCTTTGATACCTCTACAGAGAGTGAATACAGTCAGATATAGATGGGCCTTTACGTTCTTGAATACAATGAAAGAAATGGTGTTTCAGAAATTGGGAGGAAATGAGTAGTGGAACAGCACTTAAAATTTGTTTCTGACTCACAGAGAAGAACAGCTTGAGAATGTAAAGGTTGGATGGTAATTTGGGTGAAAGTGAGCATGAAATGATAAAGTTCCTTATTCCAAGGGAAAAAGTGAGACTAGCAGAATATGGATAATGATTCCAAAAAAATAGACTTCAGTAAACTTGGGAAACTGGTAAGTAAGGTCTCTGAGGAAAATAATCTCAGGGATAAAGGAATGCAGGAAAGCTGGCAGTTACTTACTAAGCCTATTTTAAAGGCAAATTCCTCTGATGCAGAAGACAGATTGGAAACAGAGTGAAAGACCTGTATAATTGCCTCAGGAGCTCTTCGAAGACCTGAAAATGAAAAAGGCTTGACAAATGGAGAATGCAGAGACCCCAAGTGGAGTTTCCATTCAATTTCTTTGCCTGCCACAATGTGAAACTGCAAAGGGAGAAAGCCAGAGACCAGTTTGGAATAGCCTCTTTTGAATGCTGGAGCAGATAGGGCTATCATGGGATATTGTATAATGTATGGGAGATTATATTGTGTGGGCAGAGTGGGTGGAAGTACCAATGACACCAAAGCACAGACTCCAGACAGTGTCCAGAGGCTGCAATGAGTATTTTGAAAGACTGACAGACCACTGGAGTTCTTGTAAGTCTAGCAAGACTGAAAACTCTGATTTCTTCTATGTCCAATATACCACAGATTTCGTCATTCAGGGAGACAGTACAGTAAAACAGTATATTTCTCATCAATTTTGCAGATTACATGAAACTGGGAGGAGTGGCTGATACAGCAATTGTGCTGATATTCAGAGGGACATCAACAGGATGTAGCCTTATGAAGTTCAGCAAGGAGAAATGCAAAGTCCTGACCCTGGGCAGGAGTAACCCCATGCGCCAGTGTAGGCTAGGGGCTGATATGCTGAGTGTTGATTTGCGGAGAAGCCCATAGGGGTGCTGGTAAACAAGTTGATCATGATCTAGCAACATGTCCTTGTGCCAATATCCCAATGCGTCCCTGAGACCATTCTATCTTGGATTGCAAAAGGCAAAACATTACCATCAGGTTAAGGGACGTGATCTTTTCCCTGTGCTGATGAGACACATCTGGAGTGCTGTCTCCAGTGCTGGGCTCCCAGTACAAGCAAGGCATGTACTGGGCTGAGTTCAGTGAAGGGTGACAAAGATTATTAATGGACTGGAGCTGGGTAAGTAACAGTTGGGACTGTTCAGCCTGGAGAAGGGAACTCTCAGGAGGGGATCTTATCAATGTGTATAAATATTTGAGGTGAGGATATAAATAAGACAAAGCCAATCTCTTCTAGGAAGTGCCCAGTGAAAGGATGAGAGGCAACAGACATAAACAGAAATATAGAAAGTTTTGCTTCAACACACAAAAATACTTCTTTACTGTGAGATGAGTTGGAAAGCTGGAATAAGTTTCCCAGAGATATTGTAGCCTCTCCATCCTTGGAGAATTTCAAAACCCAACTAGTCATGGTGCCAGGCAACCCGCTGTAGTTGATCCTGCTTGAGCGTGGGGTTTGGTCCAGATTATCTTCAGAGGTCCCTTTCAACTTCATCTATTCTCTGATTCTGTGAAGGGTATCTTAAATGAATATTGAAAACAGAAAGGCAGTTTCTTCTGTGTTCTGAAGTTATGAGAGCTGGGGCAGTGGAAGAGACTGATTTCCAGGGTCTATTTGAAACATTAGTCTTCTGGAGAGAGAAGCAGCACTGCACACCAGGACAAACCATGAACATTTCTCACTGTATTTCTCTATGACAGTGTTCCTACGAAGCACATAACTCTGTAGAGGCCTGTTCCCTGGAAGTACCACAGGATCACTGCAGTTGCAGGATGAATGCAACTGACGAGTTTCAATGGGAGATCTTGCAGCTAGCCAAGACACTTCTTTCTCTGATCACAGCATAGAGCAAAATGGCTTTCCCTCTGCCCTCCCCTTGCCTTCCTTGGGCACAAGGAGTTAGAGGAGCCTCATCAGCCCAGGAGAATACACTCTTAGTCCTTATCCTTCATCCGAGCACACCACAGAGCACCTCATGCCCCAGCAGCACAGCGGGGAACTCCAGCATGGCACACCCACCGTACAGCACTGGGTGGGTCTGTCTGCACTTTAATTAAAAGCTGTTATTAGTGCTGTTATGCTCAAGGCTGGCCTCAAAGCAGAGGGCAGAGCTGCGCAGCCGCAGCTGCCTGTGCTGCATTAGGGGCCCTCCCAACCGGCGAGAATGTGCAGGGCTGCGGGGTTATCCTGCAGGGATAGAGGAGATACCACCGGGATCTAAGGGAGCGCGACCTCCCCCTTTCCCTACCGCAGGCATGTATTTAAAGCTGGTGTTTTACATTCCAGTGTCAACTGCTTAATTGCTAATGACTTTGTCTGATGGAGTAGAGATGGGGTAGGGAAGAGAAGCCATTGTTGTATGTTTGAACATGGGTAATTTGAGGCGTCGGATGAGGTGCAAAAGGGAATGAAGTAGGAGGAAGAAGAGGCTAAGGGGAGGATGAGTAAGAGGCCAAAGCTAGTGCTGGCCTTCAGAGGGAGGGTGGAGTGGGTTATGCGGCTGACTAGGGCTCATGTTGCGTCCAGGATTTACTGCCAGACAGCCACGCTATCTTTCCATACATTAGATCTCCAGGTCTGGCATAGCAGAACCCTTTTTTTTTTTTTCTTTTTTCCCTCCAGGCCATAGTCCTCAAGAATTAATTGAGAAATTCTCAGATATTTTGGCACAAGGATTTACATCAGGAAATTTACTGGCTTATACCGCAGAGCTATAAGCATAGTCATCCTACTACTGTAATTTTCCTTCTGGATATCTTATGGTGCAGTCAAATTGCCTTCATTTCTAATGCTTTGAATGTTGCATGTAACATTATGCCATTGAATAAACAAGTATTAAATGATAATGGGCAGTTTATTTACTGCATTCTTAGCTGATTCCCATCATGCAATCATCAGAGCTCTAAATTATTTGGAAGTTCTATGCTATACTACTTTTATAACAGGTCACCCATTTTGAGGACCATGGACCTCAGAGTTCTTTGAAACTGAGACTAATATTCTTGACATTAAGGTGTTAAAAATACAATTATTTCCTCTTGGTGATATTCCTTAGTCTGCAAGCAAGCTAAGAATCTAAGTCTGTAGACTGTAAATAGTCATAGGAAACTTAAAACAACTGCAGTCTGCCTTTTGTGGATATTAATTTCCTAAATGTATTAGCTATTGGGAAATAAGTTTCTGGCAATAGTTGTAGGAGAAAAATACTTGAAACATTAAACCCTGAAGGTCATGACCTAAATAGGCAAAAATAGAGAATCTCATTAAGCAAGTATAATATGACCTATATGTGCAAGAATAAATGTATATCAGAAGTTCCTGCTGACCATCTACTAGCCTATCATCCTCTGGTGTGTAGATGAAGAAAGCTAGCAAAACTGCAAGAAAAGTCCCAAGTCCCATTAGGCAGCACCAATTAGACTGGGTGCTTCAGGCAAGATTTTTGGTTCTTATCCAAGAATAAACTGGTAACGAGTTTGAAAAATATCCATATTGAATCATTTTGAAAGCTTGTGAAAGGCCAAACCAAAGTTGCCAGGATGGTTCAGGGCAGGAACTCTGAGACACTTTGCAGGATCTCATTACAGTGCAAAGTGCATTGTGTGGCTCGATGGCAGCAAAACTGAGATTTTTGATAAAACTAAAATCAAAAGCCAGCATTAATTTGCATTGCTGGTTTCTCTGCCTAGTGGTATGCCTGATGTTTCCTATTTGTTTTCCTCCATCAGCTACTGTTAATGAGAATCGAATTCAGATGGCCAGACTTCTTTTATTGAATTTTAATTTAAATCTTTTAGGCAGACATAAGAACTTGTCAGTGTGGGTTAAACAGTTTTACTTGTTATGGTTTCAAATGGAGTAAAGTGTTGGCACAGACCCCTTAAGCTGCTAAAATACATGACTTCTACATCAAAGAAAGACAAGGTTTTTTCAGTGTCTTGGTGAATGCATAACTCCTCCTTGAGCCAAAGGCCATCTGCACAGAGCAACCTGAAGTGTAGTGATGGCAGCATGTTGGCAGTAGACATACAGATAAAATGTTTGCTAGGAGCACAAAACTCAGTAAGTGATAATTTGCTGCACACATTGAATAATGAATATACGAAGTCTGAAATGCCCCGTGTTTTTTTTTTTCCTCTGTTTCCTGGAGAGTTGGCTGTAGGGGATGTCTATTTGTCTATTGTCCTTTCCTTGAGTCAAAAAAAAAAGACTGGAAATAAAGATTTTTTTTTTTTTTTTAAGATCATGAGTACTTATAGCATGAGTTAGAGATTACCTACTTTAGCATATAACTATGAAAGATTCTTAATATTTTGTGGACTACACAATTAAGAGAAACTATGTCTCATGTTCCTAGTGCTGACTTCATCTGTATTCTGTGATTCCCATGGCCATTCAAGTAAGAGGTTAAGATGTAGGACTTTGCATCTCTCCAGAGAGCACCTCAAAGACTCTCCCGTAGCTAAGAGAGAAGAGACTTTGTGACTCAAAAATACTGTCTGGGAATCCAACACTAGGGTCATAACGTTCGAACTCCTGCAATTACAGGTAATGCTGAATCGTTTGTGTTTAATCCGATGTCAGGAGTCATTCAAATTCAAAATGCTTCCTGACACTATGATAAACTACAGGTGTTGAGTACAAAAGGTCAAAGTCTCTTTTATTTTATTTCTGTGAACCTGTGCAAGTCTATGTTACTGCAGTATTGCTACACTTGGGCAATGCCTGTTTGTGAAGAGTGCTCCAGGCCTTAGACAGAGGGTGCGAGAGGGAGGAGAAAAACACCTCTTGTAGGGTACATATAGTAATGGGAAATGAGATGCTTAATATTTTAAGAAGTGTGGCTATTAATACTTTTACCAAGCATTAAAATGCCACACCTTTGTCTGGACTATGTAAGACATACTAGAGGATTTAAGGTAGATTTGGCTTTCAAAGGGAGAGACTGGAAGAATGACAAGTGGTGTAGAACACATGCACAGATAAGAATGCCAAAAAATAAAAAACTTCTACATCTTTATAGGTGCTTAGTGCTTTTTTTTTTTCTCTTATCTGTGATGCTGAAAGAGTGTGAACATACCAAGACCATGTGCACACCTATGCACTGCTGCTTATCCAAGGGAAGTTTCAGAAATCCAGCCATGAGCCAGGGGATCATCTGGTTGGAGTGCTTTTTGTGAACTGCTGGGATTATTTCTGATGTGAAAGACACAAAAAAGTCATTGAGAAATGACTTTCTCAATGTCAGTTCTTTCATGACACTGGGGCAGTTTGCCGTTGCAAACTTTTCAGAGTGGTAGCTCTGAAAAGAGTTACAGAACATTAAGTCAGTCCTTGCAATGGCCTTAATTTCTCTTTTGCCTGTTTTTCCTCCTGTTGTCAGGTCTCTAAGCTCTGCCAGTATTGATGCCTCCACAATGTGGAGGGGAAAGACAGATCTCTTCCTGGAGAGCTCTGCCAGTGGCCCGTGCTGGAGTTAGATGCAGTGAATGCATTCAGGACTCCTGCTACAGAGTTGGACAGCATTTACAAGAAGAAAATTTCCTGCCAGGCAAGAGTTTTGTCTAATTTAGGAACCTTAGCCTGTTGTGCAACAACACCAACTAAATTACTATAATCTCTCTCCTGTAATAGCCATTGCTTGGCATGGTAAGCCAGTGGTTCCAGAAGAATTTAAACACTTACCAAATAACATAGCTAAACACACCAGACCTCTCTGCTCAGAGTGCTAATTTGTGTTTAACCTCAGGTTGGCTTTTCAGAGCTCCTAAGGGTCACACTTTGTTCACACCCTTGTGTCTCTTCTTTGCTCTGTTACTTATGAAACATTTGATGGTGGAAAAGTTCCCCAGTGTTGCAAAAATGCTGCTCATCTTTCTCTCTATTTTTATTCCTTGGCCTTCTGTTGCTAGCCAGCCAGTCATAGGCTGTAAACTCACTGGAGAAAGGCCAATTCTTTTGTAAAAGTTCCAGTTTTCACAATAGGATCATCCTGTTGCAAAAGATCTTTTTAGAGGGTCTCATGGCTTCAGTCTCTTGGATATGATAATGTTAACAATTAATGTATGATTTTGTGTGCTTTAAACTAGATGCTAGCCTTTTGCTGAGACTTAGTCTACTGATTCAGTATTTAGACCTATTCTAAATAGCTATTTGTTTTTATAATGTATACAGTGAAGTGATATCTTTTTGCCTGTATTTGGACTTGCATTTCGCTCCCTCATATTGAATTGTTCTAGACTTTATTTTGGATCTGGTGAACCTTCAGAGACTGAGACAATATCTAGTTTAATCAACAAGACTAGAACATCCCAGTAGGGGAAATATAACCTTTGAACTCTGTACTACTCTGAGCTATTGGGCTTTATACTCATGACCTTCACAGGCAAGTTAGTAAAAGCCATTTTTAGAGTTGGACTTTTTTTTCTTCTCCTCTGATCATCAGGTAATTAAAGAAATGTCACTTAGCTTCACACTTCTCAGCTAGGGTAAATTCTGCAGAGATCTGATCCTGCCTGTGCTTTTGGCAGTGCAAGTCAGGAACAATTTTGTTGAAGCTTGTGGAGTTCCACCAGGATTGAAACTGTGTGACCAATAAGAAAACTAGATCCAGAGAATGGAGACTTTTGCTCAGGATAACTAAAGCTTTGTCTAGACTGAGGATTTGTCCTGATTACTGCAATTGGCTGCCAGCCATTGGTATCACTGCACCAGAGCAACCCCTTGCATTGACAGGTCACTATTCTAGTAGTGCCATACCTGGTTGCATAGTCCTGTTAGTTTTGGACATGGATAATAGCCTCTGCTTGATGTGCTGGTTTTACCCCTTTATACTATGTGAGATCTGTTTGTATCTGCCAACTCTTCTTTATATATGAAGCTGATGGATACAAAGACAGGGAAAATGTTAAATTCCTCCAGATACTTCCAGAAATTCTTAAAGCCTTTTTAAATTAGTTTTGCTATCCCATATGAATAAAATGGAGAACACATCAAGGTGTTGGTGGGGACAAACAGTGAATAACAGCATGAGAGAAAGGTTAGTTCTTCTTTTCAGGAGACTGAATAGTTGTTGTAGAACAAGAAATTTTAAAATGCCAAGTTTATCAGCCCATTTAGCCCCTATCCCAACAATATATTAAGTCATCTTGCTATACAGTTTGCATTGCTTTGTCTAGTCTAGTTCTTAATGACTCAACTTATGGAGTCTGCACCACTTCCCCAGGGAGAGAGTTTTCCATACTGTGAGCTATTACAATATTTTTCCTGATATTCAGCCTACGATTTCATTTCATCCCATTATTCTTAGCCCCCTCCTTCCTTTCAAACCCACCTAAACAGTCTTCTTACTCTTTTGGCATTTACACCTTTCAAAGTCTCATAGGTGTTTCCATTCCTCTTAGCTATCCCTTGTCTATATGTTTTCATATTTAGCCCATTGATGCTTTCCAATGAGATATTCTGGATTGTATAAATAAGGAACATGTCATATGTAAAACAAGCAGGGTCACTTTTTTGCTCCACTTGGCACTGGAAAAAGCCTCAGCTGGCGTAGTGAATTCATTTTTGGACGCTGCACTTTGAGAAAAGACAATGACAAATTGGAGGAAGCTCAAAGGAGTATAACAAAAATGATAAAAGATTTAGAAAATCAGACTTATGAGAAGCAGCTGAGAAAGACAGGCATGTTCAGTCTGCACAGAAGACTGAAAGAAGACATAATAGCTGTCTGCAAATACATGAAATGATGTGATAAAGGGAAAAGGGGGCCAGTTATTCTCATTAGTCAGGGAGGAAAGCAGAAGCAGAAACTGATTTAAGCTGCAGAAAGGAAAATTCCGGCTACATATGTGGGAGATGTGAGATGTGTTTCAGCCACTCAAACAATTAGGCAATGGAACAAGCTGCTGTGAAAGGTTACAGAGTTAAAATGGCTAGAGATATTCCAGGCTAGACTCAACATGAAACTCCTGCAACTAATCAAAAATAAAGTACCACGCTGGTTTTGGAAAGGGAATCAGGTGGCCTGCTGATGACTACTTATTGCTTGAGACTGTCTCTCTCAAGCAAATATCATTGTGCATTAGGGATGTCACGTGCTCTAATTAATGTTAGGGCCCCAAAGAGATGGATATGTACTGAAAGAATTGTTGAAGTTGTCCATCTTCAGTGAAGCAAAGAAGAAAAAATTGTAGTCTTACAGAGATGTTGATAAAACATAGAGATGGAAGATATGACTAACTATCTGGGTGTAGACAGGTGCAAGAATGTTTTGTTTCATGCACAGGCATATGGCAGCTTCTTTGTGTGGATGAACGGACACCACACATCGGCTGAGTGAATATATCCAGCTGAAAGTTTCCAGAAGAGACCAGGCTAGGGCATGGGCAGAGCAAGTCTTGATATGCATTAATATGGATCGGGTTTTACCAATGGACTTGGCCAAAGTCATTGGGAAAATCTATGGAGGAGCTGGGAGTTGGATCCAGATGTCTGAATCCTCAAACCAGCATTTTGCTGCAAGCCCATCCTTCCCTTCCTTTGTTGTACTGCTTTCTTCCCACCTCCTTAGAAACTCAACAGCCAGCTGTCTGATCCTACCTGGCTCATACACCTTGAGTTCTTGAATACTTTTGTGAAGAATTTTCTGTGCATTAAAAACAATAACACCAACAACAGCAAAAAGGAATGGAGAGAGTGCTTTAAAAGTCCTGATATTCTTCACCAGTGAAAATATACCACTAGAAGCTGGCATGTCTATGGCCTGCACATAAAAAGATGTACGTCCCATGGTGTGGTAGCTGATGACTGGCAACACTAAAAATGGAAAACCTGGACTATTGTTTTAATCAAAGTCTTCAGTGAATGTCTTTTCCCTTGGAGCCGCACCAGTGCCATAAGCCTCCTGCCAGCTGAGCAGCACTGATGCCAGCACTGGAGAATAAATAAGGTTCTTTGCTTGCTGTTGTAGAGTGATTCTTGTAATTGATGGCTGTGGCTTTCATCCTCAGAAGTCTGTGGGCCTTACCCCTCCTTGAAGTGAGAGCATTATATTTGCATTGTTTGTGGTGTGTTTAACATATTAGGGGTGTTACTTTCTGGCATTTGATATTGAACTTAAAACAGCATTGCATAATTCGTCAAGATTACATTACTACGAATTGGCTGGACATTCCAACAAGCCAGGATAATGCACAATCTGAAGATGATTTTAGCAGTCAAATTGCGAAAGTGGAAGCTGGGCAGCATCCAGCCTGGATGTTCTGCCTGAATTATTGTCACTTGTCAGCTGGTAAGTCTTTATTCTGGTCAGCTACTGAAGTGGAATTAAAATTCTTCCCTGCCCTTAGTCGTCAGCACTACGTAAACTTTATTTGGAGGAAAAAGGTCATGGCAAGGACTCTGAGCTAGCCTGGCTGTAGCTCAGGGTAATGAGAAAAAGTAACCAGGCAATTCCCTGGAGTAAAATCAGAGACAGGGAATGCAGCTCTAACTTATTCTTGGCTGTCTGTGGGGCACATGGTCTAGTAGGTGGAATCTGAACCCTCCTCTCCTCAGCTGGTGTGAAAGCTGTGGCTTCCAGCAGCACACTGGCACCATGCCACCCAGGAGTAAAAGGGGAATTCCTAAATAGGCATTCTGGTTAGCTTTCTCCAGATGCTTTTGAGCAGTTGGAATTGATTTTACAATTGTCTTTTTGCAACTGTGCTTTTGTCTTCCTTGTGGTTTTCCACATAATAAACTAGAAACTAATGTCCTCTCTGAAGCTATGAAGAGGCATGATATATCTAAATTTCTTAAAATGCGTGAAGGAGAATCTCTGTCTTGCTTGTTGTATAGAGCCATGTGGCTCAGTTATTTTTAAACCCAGAGTCACAACTTTGAGAATGAATTTTGAGAGGTCTCAAGTCACAAAAAGGAGGTCATGCAGAGAGCCTCTTACTGGGTTGTGCTACAGTGTGCAGTGCCAGAGCTCACAGATGAGAATTATACTTTTGGTCCATCTGGCTTGGAGAAAGCCTTCAGGAAATCAGCTCAAACGTATCTAGGTGAATTTGCTCTCCTCCCTGACTTTCTCTGAGAAGACCAATATGGTCCATAGCCTCTCCTTCCTTTCATCATTGCAGGCTCTTTTGAACTCTTGAATTACTTGAATTATACTCTTGAATATAGTATTTTTGATTAAATCTTGAATAATCATCTAATTTGATCTTCAATAAGACCATCTCCAGGGGGAGATTGTCTGATTATGGTTTTCAGAATTCATCTCCTATACTTGATGCCTCCTTCACATTAAGAGAATAACTTCTGGGTGAGGATGCCTTCATTTTGGGTAAGTGAGACAGTGCACTGAACTGTTGCTCCTCAAGGAACTGAGATCAGAGAAAATGAAATTGTCTCTTCCAGTACTTCATTGGAAAAGAATTTCTAGGAAAGTTGCCTAGCAGGCAGGCTGCACTATATTCTTAGAAAGCAATAGATCTATTTCAGAGTACTGTATCTCTTTGGAATTTACTGTACCAAAAAAAAAAAAAAAATCCCTAACTTTTGGCAGGAGATGATCTTTAGTGCTGCCTGCCTTAGAATGGGAGCTTCTGAATGACACAGTAATCCTTGCCATTCTTCATTAGAAACTACTTATTATTAAGTCCTGTTTGTATTACATTTGAATTCAGGAGAATTATGTCAGAATGAGGAGTGAAGCAGGCATATTTCTGAGTGCACACATGTACTCACACACAGACACACACATACAAATACACCTGGGGGTATGTGCATGTTGCTTGTGTTCTACAAAGTAAATGTGCTCCAGTTTGCTCCTAATGCCTCTCTACTGAGAGTACAGATAAACTGAGTAATTTGTTGTCTTGTATTTATTTAAAAGGGTTGAAATAATGTGTAAATATGTGTAAGAGGCATAAGCTCCATTAAAAGCATCTACTCTTGCTACTGTGTTTTCATAGGACCTTCATACTCAACTCCACAGAGGCACATGATTGAGACCTGAGAGATGTAGTGCATTGTCTGGGTGCAGTATGAGTCTCCTCTCTGCTCCAAGGGTAAATGTAATGTCAGTGGCCCAGACTAAAGAGCCCTTAGACCTTTTCAAGAGACTCCCAGGAGACTATGACCTTTTCAGCTGATGAGTAATAGGGGAATACACTCTTCATAGTCTTCCTAGCATGGTAGTGAGATATGGTCTCCTGGAAATTTGCAGCTGGCATTCTGCAGTTCTTGCTGGAGTGATGCTATGTTCTCTTTTCGTGAGACTGTTGCCTGTGGTCATAGCTCAGCCTTGGACTGACCGTTAACTTTGTTAATATATGCTCAGAGACAGAATGGACTATTTGATACAACTTACTACATAGGTGTGGATGATGATATATCATTTTAAGGCACATTTTCCAATCTTGCTTTGTAGACTTTGAAGTAGGAAGTCACTGCCCTTCATGTGCAAAGATGCTTGGTAGCCCTTTGGTACTGAGCTATGTCAAGTTCTTGAGAATAAAAAATCGTAGGAAAATAGTAAGCAAAGTAATCTGGAAGTAAAAATGGGCAGATGGTACAGCACTACATAGAGTTTTCAGCCATTAGACTGAAAACTCTTTAGAGCCAATAGTGCTTGTAAATTCTTCAGTGTGTTTATAAATGCTCCAGTACTGTGATACCTGTACCTTCTTGTGGCCTTTAGTTTTTACATGAAGGAATGTTAAACTGCTATAATAGTGCGAGAAAGAAAAGTCACAGTTGGAAAGTTAATCTCTGAAATTTGGGTTAGCTTTGGAATCTGGCAAAATAATTTTTCTTTACATCCAGCCTTATAAAACATAAAAGCTTTCTTGTCCAGTAGCTGAATGAGAAAGTATGAGCAATCAATGTCCCACAGAGAAATGCATTCAGTGGCTTAAGAATCACCCCACTCTGTGTTTCTGTCACTTTTACAAATGCCAGTTTGGAAATTTAATGGCTATGTGGCCAATGAAAACTCTGAATAATTTTCCCCCTGTGAATATGGCCAAAATGTATGCTTTTGAAGTCAAAAAGGAATATTATCAAAGTTGTAAAAATCTTGTGATATAAGCATTGTAAAATGTGAGATACAATTCATAACTAATACTTGAATATTATCCTGTGGAAATGTTTGAACCAAATATTCCCTTTACTTAAAATATTTTAGAATGATTTTTGTTTAAATTTTAATTATAAAGAGAGATATTGTTCTTCTCTCTTTTTTTTTAAATACAATTCTTATATTACACATTCCCAAGAGAATTGCCTGTCATTTATGTGTGCAAATCCTACTGTAGCACGAAGAATCAAGGGAAAAAGCAATAAAAGCGTCTTGTTCACCTTTGTGAAAGGGGATAAAGGGGTTTTGTACACCAGTGAATAAAGAATGACCACAGATGTGAACATGAAGAACTTTAGTGTGAATTAAATTCTTCAGCAGGACAGCAAGGACAAGGTCATATGCTGCATGGGCTGACTGCAGAGGAGAACTAGACAGTGGTGTTGGTAGGTAGTATTAGTGTGAGAATGGACTGGAGACGCTTGTCTTCTATCATAAGTATAAAATGAAGAAAGAGTACAAACTACAGGACTGTTTTCATGTCCCACCTCTTCATAATGGAAGGACTCCTCCCTTCCCCAGCCAGGATGCTCCAGAAGCACAAGGCTGCTGGAGAAAGTGACTCAACAAAGAAAATCTTTGTCCAGATTTGCCTCTTTATGTTGCCCATGCCTGGATCTTCTTGGAAAAAGTGTTTTTCTTAAGGAGAAATGAAAGAAACTGTGCGCTCATTGTGGATGACCCTGGTGTACTTCCTCTCCAGCAAACTCTTTCAACCTGAGTACCTCTAATGCTTCAGACACTTTCAGGTTTTCCTGAAAGTGACCATAAAAGCTAAGCACATCCCAGATCCTTTGAGTAGTGTTCTGTGCTACTGTCATCTGTAGCATGTTTTTGATGGCAGGATGAAAAAAAAAAAAGTCCTTTCTTGTGATGGAGTAACTCATCAGTAGGCAACACTATGACCAAGACACAAAATATCAAACTTGGAGATTTGACTGTAGTGCTAAATATCATCAATGGCTTCATTTACTCTGGGATTCAAGCCATTTGGAACCGTCTAGAAGAGCTCGGGCAGACTCAAAGTGCTTGGCTGGAAAAAGACCATTTTCCCCTGCTATTTAACAGGCTCATGAACCCTTATTTTGACGGTAGTTCCTATTTCTGAGAAAACACCTCATTTCAGTGCTGATCTGGCAGCTTTAGGTCTGCTCCCAGCTGGATGCTTCGCTGCAGGGAAATGAAGACCTAGGATGCTTTTCTAAGCACACAGCTTCTTAGGGGCATTAGAATGGTTATGACAGCGGAGAATTGTCAGGGAACACAGATCCTCTTCTTCACTCTGTCATGAGGCTTTCCCATCTCAATTCCTCTGCCAATATTTCCTCATAAATGAACTAAACCTAACAAGTAGACATTAGTTCTCTGAGTGACGTGAAGCTGATTTAGTGGTATTTATATAGCTCTTTGCAATACTACATAACCTACAGTGTAGGCATCATGGGTTGCCAGCTGAGGGGAGTGATGGAGTTAATGAGATTTTTATTCAGGACACTGCCTTTTGAACTACCAGCAGATGTGCTCCAGGACTCAGTGTAATGAGAAGTGAATCCTACAAGGTGTCGAACACCTCCTGTGAGGTACTGAGAACTCCCAGTGCCCAATGGAAGACTGTCACAGGAATCTGGCTTTATAATCGTAAATATGAAATTTTAAATGTAATTTTGCAGAGGATGTGTGTGAAGGATGACAAAGAAACCTTTCTGATACTTAAAAGTTCTTGAGAGAGAGGTAAAAAAAAAAAAAATCCACTCTTCTGTTGCTGAACCTTTAAAAAGAAAAAAAACCAAAAAGCTGGGAGGGGGATGAATGAAATATGTTTTATCTATTTTACCTACTCTGGCAATTAAGATTGTAATCTAGATGATTACCAGAGCCTGTAATGAGATTATACCCTCCATTAAAAAGAATGCTCCAGTGTTGCACTGAAGAACACTTCAGATCTGTTTAGTATGCTGTCTGTCTTAGCAGAAAGCAGCAAAATGCATTAAACACTCTAGGAAAAGATCTTGTAGACACAGATTCCTAGCTCAAGTTTCAAAAGAGTGAACTGGCATAGAATTTGTAGTTCTTGTCCTACTATTGCCTCTAAGCAGATCCCCTTAAAAAACACTTTCCACAATTCTCAATTTTTCCATAAGTACTATTTGGAAATAAGTTCTTTCCCCACTTTTTTTTTTTTTTTTTTAGAAAAGAACTTTTCTAAAAATTTGCAGATTAACATTTCATCAGAAGTAAATTCAATAAAGATGTAATTCTGAAAACAAAAAGTAAAGAAAAGAAAAAGAGATTTAATTTTCTGTTCTTCTGTTGGTTCTATCATCCTTAGTTTGCAGAGTGATACTTGTAATCCAGTGTCTGGTTTGTACAGGGAGCGTGAAAAGGAAAAGCAAAAATATCTGTTTGATGGTGGGTGTAGGTGGTTTATAAAAGATTCCAAGCTACTCTAGAAGGCAAAAGTCTTGCTGTAACTGTATCTTTTCCTGTACATCCATCTGTAGGGTTTTTTTGTAAAAGCAAGTATCAATGGCACGGTGAATAGTGCCTAAGAAATTGTGAATATGCGAGTAGATGAAGAGTGAGCTGGCTTTTCTTCCTTTACAGTGTGGGTGGAAATGTGCCATCCATTTTCAACTTCAGAGATGAGCATAGTGTGTGTAGTTCATCATATAACTACTTTCTCTGCTTCTCCCAAATATGCCAGAGTTTACTCATCTAGAGGTCCTGTTACCCTCTTCAGTAATGTAATACAAACAATTCTGTAAGATTTGCATGGTTCTACTGTGCAGTTTATTCACAGTTAACTTAAGTACCAGTAGTGCTCATTATAAATGAATCTATTTGTATGTTAGGAGCTGTAATGTATGCAACTTCTTGACAGCTATGTGTATTTTGGTCCTCCAATCACTAAAACATCATAGCAGAACTGGAAAGTAAGAAGAGAAAGGACATAGGGGTGAACGAAGTTATGATGTTACTTTCATTTAATCAGCAACTAAAAAGCCTCATGACATAGGTGGTTGTGAAGGTCAAGTTTTTATACAAGCTTAAGAAAAAAATTAGATAAATGTATAAAAGATGCATTAAAAGTTTTTAGATTCAAAGATAATTCCACTGTACAGGAAGTCCATGAGCAATAGATTGCTAGAAACTGAACTATATCCAGGTAAATATTGTTTATGTGCTTGCTTAGTTCTTACATCTTTTCCCTGGACCTCTGACTACTGTTGGAAGCAGGATACTGGATTAGATAAACCTTTGGTTTGACTTGGTAACAACACCCCAATTGACTTGAAGCCTTCAGATGTCGAACTGGGATGGAGTTTAGGCTGATGGGATCTTGGTTTCAGTTTGTTGCCTGAGGTCAGTGAGGCATCAGGAGCAAAACTGGGTGGGGAACATTAAAAATCCTTCCCTCACTTCTAAGCCTTATAATTATTTCATTTTTTAAATTATATTGCAGATCTAGGTTTGTAATCAGCCTTGGAGAGAAGCCAGAGTACATACCTTTGTTTGGTCTAGTAAAACAGTTTAAGGAGAATTCTTTTTTTTTTTTTTTTTTAATTTGCAATAAAATGTCAAAGACAAAATTTCCAGTTGATTTGGCCTGCAGTTCTCATAGAAGCTTGTGCTTGTGATGCCTCTCTATTACAGCAGCCTGAGGTGCTCATCATTCATGACAGCTAGTGTTCAACCCCTCTTGATCCTCCATCCTCTGAAGAGAAGATGTAGTAGCACACTTGATTTGGAATTGAGGCGCCAAGCAATGAAGTGTATCCTGCTAGATTATATGGAGAGCCTATGACAAAGAAATAACAAATGGAAGTCCCCTGAGCTCATGCAATGGCCCTGGATCATCCTTTTTTCACCTATAATGCTTTGCTTTGCTGCAGAGTATAAACTCTTTTGGCTATGCAAAGCTGAGAGAGAGAAGCAGCAGTACAGGACGTCAAATTCCTCCACATCTTTTCTCGGTCCTGCAACTCAACAGCCTGGGGAGAAGCCCTGTAATGGTCTTCTGAGTGCCCTCTGCCGAACCTGGCCACAGTGAGGTCCACAGCCAGGGCAGGGTGGTTGGGGAAGCTGAGAAATGAGGTCAGGTTAAAGCAAGGCTTTTGGAGATATGCTTCTGTAGTGACCTAGAGATGTTGCCCTGACCTGGATGTCCTCCCTCAGGCCTCTGAGGCTGCTCTAATTGGAGGATACAAATGTGGCTCAAAGTCACCTTGCCTTCTTCCCTCCTGGGCTACAGATCCTGTGCTGCAGCTCTCAGAGTGTTAACCTGGGGAGGGTTTCCTCCTTTTCCACCACTGACTTTAGTGAGACACAGTGCAGGCACTCTTTGATTTCTTATACACTGTATTGATTGTTGCTTCACCTCAGCTAGTGATTAAGAGGCAAGGGATGTGCGGTAGCCGTGAACTGCCCCAAGCAAAAGTAATTTTTCCTCTTCTTTCTTTTTTGAAATAATTGTGAATTTCTCACTAAGCCTGGGAATAAATCTGTCTAGATCAATTCTGTCTTGTTGTCATCTGTGGCAATCCTCCCTTTGTGTTATTCTCATGAATCCAGAGGTTGTTGTTTACTGGAGATTTTTAATAGAGAAAGAATAAATGAACATACATAGTATGGAGGGGATCCAACACATCCATAAAACTATTGTTTTTATTTTTTTCATTTTGGACTCCATTTCTCAAAGTGTTTTTTGCTCCAAGTAAGAAAGGAAAAGTTGGTACTGCTCTTCTCTGTTATCACCTACCTAGTAAAATATGCATATTCAAAATATTTATCCATTACCTGACAACTTTTATGGCCTTTGTAGCCTGATTCTTCTCTCCGCACGCTTTAACCCTGAATTACTCCATTGGCTTGAAGTCAGTAACTGAGAGTTATACATACATAAATGATAGAAAATTCAAGTCCAGGAATTTTATTTTCAGAGTTTATACATATCTAATAATAGTAAAAGTAAAAGTAATAGTAATTGTAATAGTAAAAGTAAAAATAAAAGTAATAGTAACAGTAACAGTTATAGTAATAAAATCTATACAGCACCACAACATACTTCTGTGTGTTTAGTTTGGCATAGATGGGATTAAATCTGTTAATATATAATTTTTTTTGAAATTGCTCTGTTGCACTGCTTTTAAAGTTGTTATCAGCTTGAATTGCTGTTGAAATGCTGTTTCAAGTACAAAGGTGATTAGGACTTGGTATGAAGGGTATTAAGAAACAAATTCCAAAATAATTACATGGTCTCAGTCTCCAAACATGGTGTAGATTGGTGGCAGGATTCTCATTGCCCTCTCAGCATTCAGCTTCACTGGGTTCTTCTCTTGTGTATGTACTTCAGAGAGTAGCTCAGAGCTCCGGAGGTAGGCTTAGGCTCTGCTTTGTCCTCTGAGGAAACCCTCCTTCTCCTCTCCCTCACAGAAGGAACCCACTGAGGCTTTCAGCAGCTGAGAGTGGTGGAATTTTTTCTTTGAATCGTGAAATTGGTTCCTGAAGAGATGAACCCAGATCTGGGAAAGGATGCTGGTAAATGAGGAGGGAATGAACACCGGCTGCTGCAGCCTCTGTGCTGCACATTGCAGCTCTGCCACTGGGTAGGGATTAAAGAGAAATCCATGGCGTGCTCCAAGAGGTGGCAAATGTCCATCTGTGAGGGACCCACAAAGAATACATGGAGTCATGGGATCATGGAATAACCCCTGTCATTCTGCTTTTCATTCTGCTTCTTTACTAGTAGAGTTTGGCTTGAAATATGGAGAAGAGCTTCTCATATATTTCCAGATTAGATTAACGTTTTTTTCTGAGGAGGGATGGGGTTGGGGACCAAAGGGCTTTATTTTAACATCTGGGACAAATATTGTCAGATATTGATATATATTGACTAGGACATTTCTGAACTGTTCTAGCATAATAGTAACCCTGTGAAAAACTGAAAATCTCAGTCTACTTTCTCTAGACTGCTCATTATTCTATATGCTTTTATCATGTCCCCTCTAATTTACTCTCTTAAAGATAAGCAATCCTTCTTTTTATCAAATCTGTATTTTGTTATCCTCCTTTGATCCCTACAATTTCACAGTGCCCTTTTGAAGTGTTATAAGAAATTCTGCATACCCTGTTCCAGGAAAGGCTACACAATTGGTTTATTATTTGTATTCGATACTATTCTCTATGTTGTTCTACATCTCTATAATTCCTGGTCAGCTTCTTTATTTCCCTTTATTCCCTCTGTATCTAAACATCAAACTGAAGTCTTCACTAGACTTCCTATAAAGAAAGGAATATTTAATTGAAATGAATAATTTTGAAACTTTTGAAGTGTATGATTAGTTCATGCAGTGTGCCTTGCACTGCTTGAAGGTGCATTCTTCCTTAGCAAAAAACAAACTGTGTTTAAACACCATAGTGGTGTAAACTGTCGTAAGGGCAGAACACTGACAGCTCTGCTTGATGTCTGAGGACCTCAGCTCTCTATCATATAGTAATACTGACTTGTTTTACTGACACAAGATAATGGCTACGCACCCTTGCTTTTAGGGCAGTTTTTCCTCTGATAAATGATGAATTACTGTGTGCAAGCTGTCAGAGTGGAGAGCTGGAAATTTCTCATTCCATTAAAGAAGTGAGGTATGTCATTAGGGTCCTGATTCATAAAATAAAGAGTCATTTGTATTTTAAATAGTGTAGTGATACAATAGCTATTGAAAAAAAAATGAATTGAGTTGTTGAAGAATATCTGAAAAATGGTGATAATTCTATGGCTAGGATTTAAATGTCACTGGAAAAGTTCAGATTCTGACCTGTCTTGGAATGTCCTTCCTTAAACCATCTTTGAATATAAAGCAGATGATAGGAATAAATTTGTTTAAAATGAAAGAACAGAAATGTGAAAGACTTCCAAAGAAAAATACTTTATTTACTGGCCAAAAAAATCTTGTTCTAAATGCATTTAGAACAACATTTAGAACAACATTTAGAACATTTAGAACAACAAATGTCCTTTGTAATAATCTATAATAATAAGCTTTCTTCCATGTTTCAATAGAAATGATTTTGCAGTTATGATAGTCCAAATACATGAGAGTAAGTAAGCGCAAGTAATATTCTCCTTATTGTTACATTAGGGGACATGCTTTTCAAACATATCAAGGGGAATATATCTCAGTGTGTAGGCACACAGACTGTTCCTCAGACCTCTGCTGCATTGAGCTGAGGTTATTCCAGACAGTTATTTCAGTTGAATAATTTGTTAATTGCTTGTTGATTTCTATTGGAAATAAATTAATTCAAGGAACATGAAAAGGGGATTTGTACCCCATCTATCTCTGTTGCATTTTGCTTTCATAGTTTTATTACTTGATCTAGTACCATCTAGTAAGTTACCATACAAAATTGATTTTGTTAAAGATTAAAGACAAATAAGTGTATCTTGGAATATATTTTGGAGCAGTTAAGATGGTAAAAACATCCAGAAACAACACCAGAATTACTGTGTACCTGCTCTTATTGAGCTGATGTTTGGTCTTGGCTTTTTGAAAGTGGCAAGTTAGCTTTCCTCTCCATACTTCCCCTGCTCTAAAGCAAGCATAATTGCACTCGTACCTCATTTGCTCGAGTCCTTCAAGGTACTGTGTATCTGGTTTGCAGAGATGTGCAGTACTGGTGGGCTAAAACAGCACAACTGGGTTTTGACTTCGTGGGATTTGTGGTATCTAAGAGCATAATGTATATAAGAAAATAGTGAAAACAAGAGCTGGCTGACAGTAGATAGATAAAGACCAAAAAGGCCTTTTAATCGTTGATGCCTTTTTAACAACATTCATTAGTCCTGATCTAGAGGGACATGCCCACAGTTTTGATGCATCATTGAGTCTCCATTTCTTTGGTCTCTCTGGTCAAAGCACCCAAAATTTAGCCCAACTTCATCAACACCTGACTAAGAATGGATTTTATAATGCCAAGATAATTAAAAAATAAAATAAAAAACAAAATAAATAAATAAAATAAAAAACAAATAAACAAACAAACAAAAATATTGCTTTGTGTAAACAGGTAGCCCCACTGAACATGAGCTGACAAAAAAAAGAAACAATTCAGCATTTCCATTTCTGAGTTGTGGGAATATTCAAAACCAGCTTCAAACTGTCACTGGCAGAGTTTTCCCATAGATTTCCCATAGATTTCACTTCACTGAAGAGCCACTGCTCCAGAAATATCATCTAAATTCATGTTGATGAGGGAGGGGGAAGGCTGGGGTCCAGTTGCTCCTTTTGACTTTAAAAATGTCAATAAACAGGGCAAATTTAGTTTCTGGGAGCAAAAGCTGCCCTGTGAGGGGGAATCCTTCTCCGTTTATCTGCCCAAGCTGCTCTTTTGGCTTCACTGCATATCACCCAACATCGTCTTGCCATGTTTATGATGCTGTGAAGGGACAAATGCAACAACAGTAAAGTTATCCCCTCCTTTTGAAGGATGCTGAATGGTCCGATTCAGTGAATGGAAAAATCTTGGCATTTCCATAGGTCTGAGATTTCCCCTGGTTTCCTGGCCATGTTGCTTTTATCCTAGAGCAATTGTTCAGCTTTCTTTGTAATCACTTTATCCTCAAGGCTCAGTGAGGCACACAGGGAGGAAATGTGGGAAGCCACTGTTGCTCCTGAAATGAATTTTATCTCTGTTGTTTTGTTCTGCTATGTACAATTTGATCTTTCTTATCAAAGTTATATCCTGCAGGACTTACAGTACCATGCTTCATAGTTCATGCTGAGAGAGGTTGCAGGCTTCAGGTGTCATGGGTTATAGCACAACAGAGGTCTCTCTGATTCTGTACTAACAGGAGAAAAACAGATGAAGATATCTGCTTTGACTGACCAAAGAGAAGAATGATCATAGTCATGGATGTTGAGATTTTTCCAGCTAGTTGAATCTGGAGCAAGCACAAAATGACTTTATAATTATAATTTTATTTTTACCTTTAGTTTGACATTTAGTCCATGAGAAAAAATACTCTGGCTGCAGTTATTCATTCCAATTTAAGGAATGACTTTGTGGAAACCACATCTAAAAATTATTCACAAGATACAGAGCAGGAGAAAGTAAAATGCTATTTATCTGATGCGAGGAAAATATAATTAAACTGTTTGCTGCATTAAACAAATGCCTCTATAAAAATGCCTTTTGATGGTATTTAGTGCTTGTAAATTCATTCTTATAAGACTAATTGGAAATCCAAAGCATCTTCTTTTTGTTGCTTTATGAGCTGTTTTTGGTTTGTCCCTTGGTCTGAGGGGAAGAGTACTTTGGTTCTATTGCTGATTTAGCTATTCCCTTGCTGGGAAAGCTGATTTTTCCTTCTTGTGTTTACCCCTCTCTCCGTCTTGTGCATGCAGACAGTACCTCATCAAGGCAATGATCGTATTTCAGTGCCTAGCACAAGGGTATTAAGTGATGTCAGGCATCTTAGTCATGGCAATCAGATGGCTCCATCTTAGACCTGTCAGAGGTAAAAGATCTCATAGGGAAGCCTAAGAGAAAGCTGGTAGAGCAGAAAATTCAGGAGGAGTGAAATGAAAGTGTACGTGCATAGACACTATATGTGTGAAATCAGGGTTCCAAACAGGAATGATGTGGCGGTGGGAGAAGCTGTGGCTCCCCGTTGCGTGACATGGAGCATGTAGGGTACCAGTTGGCACTGCTAGGACAAGGTAAGGACAAGGTAGGACTTGCCTAGGGCTTTCCTCTTGCCATATATTCCCTTTGGACACATCAGTACTATTCATGTAGGGAAGCAGCCTTGGTTGCTGGAGCTTCTGTAGGAAAGGGGTGCAGTAGATAGAATAAAGCAACACCATACAGTTAATGGACATATTTTATCCTAAATTTTCTGCTGGTGCTCAGTGTCAGTACAAAGGAAGCTGGCTAAGCACTTCTTCCCTGACATATAATATGGAGAGCAGGCAAAAGGCCTTGGGAGAAAGTTGAAAGAACCAAAAATGTCATTTAAATATAGGAATAGAGATGTTATAGTGCAGAGAGGAATACTTTATTGCTGCTGAATGTGGATAAAAAACAGCTAGGACTTAAAGTACATGCAACAATTAATAAACAAATGATCCAGCTAATGAGCAATGTGATCAAGCACCATGCTGTGAGCTCCACGGAGAGGTCTGGAGTTGAAGCTAATAGAACAGTTTCCTCTCCTCTTGTTTCATTTCCAAGGGCTGCTAAGATTAAGAAACACTGCAAACAATAAAACTAAAAACACAGAGATCCATTTTATCTGTATAAAGTACAATCCTACCTTCTACTGGGATTTTTAACATCAGTTTTTAAGCATCTGAGGCCATTTGTTCTCACAAGGGTTGGAGACTATGAGATGGAAAAGTGCGGCAATATGTATATTTTCATTTGTTTCCAACAAAGGGGCTGCAATTCCATCCCTGAGAATGGAAGCAAACCAAATGCTGAGACTCCAGGATCATTATGGTCCCATTGTCTGTAATCTGTTCTTATCTCTTGCGGTTAGTCTAATAAAAGATATTACATCAATTTACAGCCTGTGTCTCACAAGTACTTATCTGGCCTTTATTGCTGAGGTACCCAGGCACCAAACCACCTAAAGCATTAATCTTCATAATGCCCAAGTGAAATAGAAAAATGGATTTTGTCCAGAATGAAGGAAGGACAGTGTAGATGTCACCTTCTGGTTGCTACATCACAGTCCATTCCTAGAGCTACAGTGAGAAATCACCACATACAAGGAAGATGGACCTCCTTATTGCTGCCAACTGTGATAATGGCTAACTAAAGTGGGTGATGTGACTTCTCTCAGTCATTTAGGGAGTATTGATTACAAAACAGGTGATCTGAATTGCTTGAACTTGGACATCATGGGATTCATGATGCCTAATTTTAGGTCTTTCTGGTTGGTGGCCTGAACCTGGCCCTAGGTCGTACAGCCTAGGTCATACAGGAAATCACGTCTTGTTTGCAAGCTTCCCGGATGGATTTCCTAAACATTATGTAACTTATATTTTTCATTGTTATTGAATTGTTAGTTATGGGGTGTCAGAAGGTAGGATTGCATTTACTGCCTTTCTTTCCTTTTCAGCTTCCTCTTTGTCTCTTAATCTTTCGGCACTAAATTAACTGCTTAATAAAACTACAAACATGTTCTTTCTATTCACAGGAGAAAATCCAGGTCATAGATTCAAGCATGGAGAGGATTATTTTCTTAAAACTTCAAGTCATCAAAGGCAAGGAAAAAGAGAAAAAATAATCTAGGTTCATTTCTAATGTATTCTATCAAAATATTTTGTATTTGATATTTTGATGCAAAACCCCAGACTATTGAAAAACAACTATTTATGACTGGAAAAACATAAAAGTTTGAAAGGTTAAAAGCAATCAATTAGCACTATTTAGGCAGTCGCGAGCTACCCAATCACTACTTCATCATTTTGTATACCTTATTGTTTATGCAGCACTACAGAAAGGAAATCATTAGCTTGATATCCACTGATTTTAAAGTCTTTTCCTGTCAAGCTGAGGTTTATTGTTACCCAAACTACATTGTCTTAATGGCTGAAAATCTGATCCGAGTGACAAAAAAACATTTTACTATTCTCCTGAGTGACCATACTAACAGAAAATAGAGGCTCCCTTATAATTTTTAATTTAAGTTCACAAGTAATAGCTCATAACTTCTGAGGCTCTTCTAAATGTCCAGCATAAGCTGAGAACCTCATACTAGATCTCTTGATCCAGTACCACATTTCACTATGAGCTTTTTTTCCTTTTCTAAAAAA
>JAVCKT010037246.1:0-11166 GCA_032273925.1 Rhynchotus rufescens | reverse complement strand
TGAGATTAAAAAGACCTTTAACAGCTTCCTCTGCCACAGCAACGTGATTGAAAGATGCTCCATTTGAGGAGGAATCGCCAATCCTGCCTCTTGAGTATTGATTGACAAAGACATTATCAGCTTCCAACTAGCCTTGCACTGACAAGCACCTGAGTTCACCTGCAACTAAGGAACATGCATCATCCCTTGACAACCTGAGCCCCATTAGCAGAGGAAGGGTCATTAGAGAAGCAAAGTGCTGGCTTGTTCTTGCCATGACCGTGTTTCACATGGTCCAACTAAAACAAATGTTCGAATTGACATTCCAAGCATAATAAAGAGGTTTCCATATCCGTTGCACTTTCATTGCACAACACCCTTCAATAGAAGTGTTCAGCTAATGGAAAACTGAATAAGCTCAGCACAAAAAAAGAAAAAGGAAAAAGAGAGAAAATAGTCCTTTTTTTCAATATCCTCCTTGCTTTTAGATGAGAAAGGAAAGGGGGATGTTGAGAAGAATGCAAAGAGCAAACATCTTAAAATGCCAACAAGAGCTTTTTGGAAGCTGATTAGAACCATTTGTGTGCGGTCAACAAAAAAATTGGAGTTTGCAGAAAAAGGAATGGAGACAACCTCTGCTCTGTTCTGAGTCACAGAACAGATGCCAGCGTTTCTTCCGACTTTACAACTTTTTCTTGGCCTATCCAGGCGAGAGCCTGATTAAAAATGGGGGCTGAGAATGCTTGTTGAGAAGCCTCCCAGATTGTAATCCTAGCACCAGGGCAAGCGCAGACTCACAGTAAATCATTCCTGTCTGGATCACTTATCGAATACAACAAGCAAAGACACCCCGTCACAGCCGTAGGAAGTTGCACGTCCAGTGGCCTGCTCCTTGGGAGGGAGCTTTTGCCTTATATTCTGTGGGAAGCAGAGGGCAGAAAGCAGACTATCTGAATTACAGCTGAAGGAAAAAAAAAAAAAAAAAAAAAAAGAACAAGGTTTTCTGTAAAAAAAAATAAAATTAGACATGGATGGAAAGAGATTTATCTTCTCCAAAACCATTTTTCCTTCAGTGGTGTCTTAGGTAAAAGAAAATAAACCAAGAGGATTGGATTTCACCGGGAGAATGACTGTGAGGTCTGCTGCGCAAGCCAGATTTTCCAACCATACATTTAAAAGCGGTTACTCAAGTTTGGGTAGAAAAACACTTACCCAATTTCCGAGCAGTCTGTGAATCGTGAGGTTCTGTCAGAGATGCAGAGAAACAGAACGCTTATTTACAACTCACACGATGATCTTTCCAAAGGACGATAATGTCAGGACTTTTTCCCTGCCCTCTTGACCTCTCCAGGGGGTTTGTATTGCCCTGTGTTTTATTTTTCATCATCAGGGGCTTTAGTGAACATAAAATTCCTTTCCCCATGAATGCTCCCAAGAAAAATGGGCAGCCAAAACAAGCTGCCAAAGGTCTGCTAGGTGCAATGGCCATGAGCATTTTGAATTACTGAAGTGCCAGTCAATCAAAGGCAGCTCAAACTGGAAATATTGTGCTCATGGTAAATTTAGCATCTATTATATCCACTAGTAAGACCAGCAGCAGCTGAGAGCACCGAAGAGGGAAACCTAAACTCCAGCAATCAAGGAATCTCATTCAAGTAGAGTGTCCTCTATGAAAACCACGGGGTTAAAAACTGAGATCAAGGCACAAGCAATACTCATTTACAGGCTGAATGAGAAAGATGCTGCACATTGGTGGAGGAAGAGCTTTTTACATTTACTTCATTTTTTTTTTTTTAACAGGATTACAAGAGATAGTTGGATGTCTATCCCCTCAAGTGAAAGAAGAGATGTTTAACACCTAGAAAGCCTCCAAAACTGGCTGTAACAGGGCTGCCAGGACTTAATATTGATCTAGATCTGAATATTGATTCAGATCCTTCAGATTGTCTACTTGCTTGTTTTCTGATTAGTATTTGTTAATAATTAATCAAGCTTATTCAAACTGAGCCACGTCTAAGACTCTGCTGGTGATTTCCATCCATGATACCATACTAAGCTCCAAGAAGGCACTTGTTGATCTGGCACAGCATTTTTCCTCCCACCATGCAAGTCATAGGCTCACATTTATTTCTCTGATGGAATTCTTTTTCCTAACAAGCCTGGTTTCTTTAATTTGAGGGGGAGATAAGACTGATGGAGGGGGCAGGAGAAGAGGAAAAGGTAAAGTTGAGGTCTACCAAATTACAAAGGTAGAAGGAAAGGCATGTGTTAAATACCAAAAATTTCCTGCAAAATTCATATTAGAGGATATTCACTGAAAGCTGCAGGAGACGCATCAGGTAAAAGCAATCACTTTCTTACAAGGCAGATAGGTAGAGACACTGTTCCCCTGGAATTTGTGGCAGATTATAGAAGCAGAAAGTACCAACTGAATCAAACAGGAATAGACAAACTTATGGAGAAAGGTTCAAAACAGATCCTACAGTGAGTAAGCAGGTATATGTCCTCCAAAATCTCTAATCACTAATTTGGAGTATGGGGAGAATTAACTCTTATAAGAATGGTCAGGCTTGACTTATGTCCCCACAGAGTCCCCTCTACTACTACTCTCCTAGCGTCGGGAAGACTGGCTTAGACAAATCATAGGCCTGACTCCAGTTGCTCAGCATCAGGGCTACAACTGCTCTCACCACATCAATCTCTTTTTCATCCCCAATTTTTAACAAAAAGAAGTGGTAGCAACTAGAGAGAAAGCAATTCATTTTGCAGGTGTTCTGTTTTAAGTAGAAGAATGCCAGGCACATTTCATGCTTCTTATGGGGCAGGTGATTTTCCAAGCTTTTTGCCCCGTACAGAAAGTACTTGCCTTAGGGAATCCAAATAAAAAGGAATTTCAAGGCCTGCAAATATTTGCAGAATGGACAGCACATTTAGTTGCCTAGAAGAAGCGAAGTTAATGGCACCACTAAGTTCCAACTCAGTGGACTGGAAGGGTGACGAATGGACTTCATGCCAGATTTTGGGGTTGAATTCAATTTATCTGCAGCTCATTAGCATTAGTTACCATATATAATTTGTTCTCATATATGAAATGCATTTGATTAAGATATTAGTGCTGTTAAATCTACAGCATACAATATGTTTTTAATTTGGATTCAAATTAAAACAATTTTTGATTATGAATCTGATTAAAATACGAGAATATAACTCATAAGAGCCATATGACCTAAAAGTGAAGTTTTTGCTATGGCAATGATTTTCTTTGGCTACATTGTTCAACAAATGACCCGAGAAAATAGAAACAGGAAGAGTTACTTTGATCACAAGAACAACATCTAAAACCAGTTTGGCAAAAGTATTTAATAGTACTCTAGCACTAACTGAGAGCTTTTGAAAGTATGAAATGTTTACAGATACTCTCTAAACATACAGTAGTATTTCATCACTGAATTTCATGACATAGTAAGTTACAAGATGAAAGCAGAAACATTAAACATTCAGCTACTTTGTTGGTTCAACTGGCAAAGCTATAATAAAGATTTAAGGTTTCCAAGTTAGTGATGGAGCACAATGACAAAATGGAAACTACAAATAGTTTCCATTCCCTTTGTATATTTTTACAGAACATGATAGTCATAAATATACACTAAAGTTTTTCAAGTTTGCAAAGTCTGAGATAAGAAATTTCAGTAATATCAAAATTAAAACAGTCTTTGCAATCCTACTTCAACTGCTTTGCATGTGCCTAATACTGATAGTCTCTTGACCCCTTCACCATTCCTGGCTTGAGATTCAGTAGTTCGTTTTCTCCATGTTTTTCATATACACTTTGGAAGATATTAAGATATCTTGTTTTTTAATTTGAAATTTTATCATTAGTTTTTTTATGATGCTCTTTGCTATAGTATCCCAAACATTTCAAAATATTACAATAAAGAAACACCTACATGAAGTAAAAGATAGTATTAATTCTGTCAAATTACCAGCAAGGAGTCAAAGGGAGATTAAGCAGGTGGTTGTTGTCTGTGCTCAATTAGACTGTAGAGGGATTTGCTTGGTGCAGGCAAGTGAGGGGTCCCAAAGCACTCCTTATGGCTGCTGCATATAACCTAATGTTGGAAATGAAGGTGGCCCAATTCCCTATAGCCCAAGATATAAAGGAAGGTTGTGATTGGAGCTGCAACATGAACTACATGGCAGAAAGCTTTTCACAGCCCTGCAGGTTCCACTCTAGCAGGAAGTGGCAAAGACTGCTAACCAAAGAGATAAAAGTCACAGCAATTTCCTCCCTTTTCCACCTTTTCTGCACCCAAAACAAATCTGCTTGTTTATTGCATGGTGCTCAGCTCATTCAAAATACAGCAATTAGTGCAGCTGCACTTCTACAAACTTCTGCTTCCTACACTTCTACAATCCATGTCTCATGGCTTGAGGTTGAATGCATAGAAAATAATATTGAAATATTAGGGAAAAGTTATTTGACTTGCCTCACAAAGGAATTTAGCAACAGCTGTAGGGATGAATACCACTCCTAAGAGGGCATCTAATTCTTATTTTTTTTTTTTTTTTTCCAAAATAATTAAAAACTTTTTTATGATGAGTTCAACCTGAGATTCGTTTTGGTTTAGTCCTGGGGTATTCCCTGCTCTGTTCCTTCTAGTGGCATTTTTGCTCTCCTTCTGTTCAGAGGACAAGAAATAGGCAATGTCTCCCTTACCAGCCCAACAAATAGTTCAGGCCCATAGCTTTTGATCTACTAGTTGGACCACATCAAGGTGGTTTTGGGTGAGCTGTATAAACAACTCTTTCCTGCTCTATTACTGCAAGTACATAAGGGCACAGTATTTAAGTGGTTCCAGACACAGATATTGTACATAAAACCAGAAGTTGACAGTTTTGTGGGCCCACCCTAATTGTGGTTTCTCCTCTTGTCAAGGTCAATCTCAGTTTGTACATTTTACAAAACTTCTTATCCTTAGGTTAAAAATATTTTTCCCTAGAAGCAATGGGTTGCCCACACCTTTTCAGACCCTAAGCTTTACTTTGGAGTCAGTAAATTCCACTACATCCTTGTTCCCTTGGTTTCTCTGGGAAAACCCTGATCACTTATCAGCTGCTGGGGAAAGGAGAGGTTTGATTAGCGGAGAACCCAACCTCTCTGAAAATTAGTTTCCGCCGCTGGTCAGCCCTTGCAGCTATGTTAGCACATCCAGTGACTAGCAAAAATTGGCTCTCAGGTTGTTTGTGCCTCTTAAAACTGATTGCCTAAGTATTTTCTACAGCTCTGAAAGGACTGCTGGAGTTCCCTGGAAAGACTCCTAAGGGCAGGAGAAGTAAAAACATCAGGTTCCCCAGGAAACAGATTCCTTTTGTGGCTCCACAATCTGAAGTGCCCTCCAGCCCTGGCTGGCATTCAGG
Source organism: Rhynchotus rufescens (assembly GCA_032273925.1). Lineage (NCBI taxonomy): Eukaryota > Metazoa > Chordata > Aves > Tinamiformes > Tinamidae > Rhynchotus > Rhynchotus rufescens. The sequence continues at coordinate 5,769 of JAVCKT010037246.1, read as the reverse complement.
GAGCTATGCAAGAAGCATGCATGTGCAAACACAACATACAGCTGCTGGAAAAACAAATATAGAAGAGCCAAATGTTGGAAGTGCATGGCATACTAAAAAGTTTGCAGGCTGCTCCTTCTCGAGTCTTGGAGATATTTTATAGTTGCTTAGGTATTTAAAGAATACAGTAAGTTCCTCATCCTAGGAGAAGTGAAGAAAAGACATTCCAATTAATAAAAGCATTGTGTCAAATAATTTTAAAAAGTTAACTTTTTTAGAAGCAGCAAAAAGTTTTTTTCTCAAAATAATTCTATTCTTAAGACCTGCAGCCAAACCCTAGAAAGTTTTACACTTTCAAACTCTAACCAAAATTTAGCAGCATTTTCTAATTCAGCCTACACTGAATTTGTTGCCTCTGGAAGAAGAGAACGAAGTTTAAAGACACAACACACTTTTTCAGAGAAATGAATTAAAACGATGTGTAGGGTTTTCTTGCACATTTATAAGTATACTATTTCTGAGTTTCATTATATTTCATACATTTCATGAAACTTAATATTTAGAATTGTCTATATTTTATGTTCTCTTAAGAAACAGTTGAAAATAAAAGTATGATTGATACTTGTTGTTTCTTTTCACAGTCTGGATTTCCTTACATCTCTTGACCTAAATTGATGAAATATGTTGAATATTTAATTTTGTTTCAGATACTTTTCAGAAGCCACTTCTTCATAAAGTCTACACTGTCGGGAAACCAATATGCCCCAAATTCTACATCTAAACTAGAACTGTATGTCTCTAGTTAAAAAACAACATAAAAAAAGAAAAGGCCCTTGATCTCAGTTGTAAAAAGAAATATTCCCAAAATACAAATATATTATTATGCTTTTCTTTTCTAACTCTCTACTTTTTCATGTAAGGTACCTATTCCAAATGTATTGGTCATTGCTTACTCAACTGACTGATTTTTGCTTTCATGATGGCTTTCATTTCACTATTACTCCAAGAAAGTCTCAGCAAATTGTAATTCTTTTTTAATTGGAGAGGAAAAAAAATGGGTGCAATCAGAAATGATTAGAACCATATTTCAGATTCCCTCCACATTTCACAAGACAAAGAAAGACCAAATTAGGTTTACTGTATGATGAGCAAAAGCACAGCCCTTCAGCTGCAGCTCTGTTTCACAGGCATTCATGCATACTAATATCACAAAAATAAAACGCTAGATTTGAAGACAACTCCAGAGTATCTGACTTTTGTTCAAAAGACTTTACAGTAAATAACATGAAAGAGGTTTTAATTTTATATTCTACCTAAATGAACAAGCCTTCCTCAACATTAAAAGTTTTGTAAAAAAAAAAAAATAGCTAAAAAGCTTGGCTCCACTTCTCTGAATCTTGTTTGATAGGAAAAGTGAGATCACTTAGGTTTGATAGGAAAAGTGAGACCACAGAAATTTAGCAACTTTAGGACACAGATGTCAAGCTGTCCGAGTAGGTTTTGTTCCACAACCATCTTCTCATTTAAACAGTTCCTACAGGGATCATTACTGATGGATTGAAATCTCTACGGCAGCTTCTTTACGCGCTTCAGAAACTGATAGGGTACCAAAATTGATTTATGCTGTCTGGACAAAGGATCACCTCCTGAATCATGGATATAGGGGTTTCAAGTATTGAAAATTTACACTAATAATAAGTTCAGATAATGTTCTTCAGATTTCTTCATTATACTGATGATTTTCTTAAATCTTTTAGACTCTTTTCCTGGTCAATAAAGGTAGAAATACGATCATTGCAACAAATAATGCAGTTTTTTAAAATTTTTCTTCACTAAAGGATCAGTTAAACCACAGTGAAAGTTTGTAACATGAAATTTGTAACATATACTCAGTATTAAAAATAATGCATGATAAACTACTCATTTACTTGTGCCTTGGAGCCAGCTAAAGATAAACAAGGAAAGTATACAATAATTTAAAAATCTTTGGGTAAGAAAAGTAGAAAATAGGAGAAAATTTTGAAATTTGTCATGCTACCTATCTCTACAAACATTTTTAAGTTCATTATTTGAACAGATGAATTTAAAGATACATTTGAATGCTTTATCATGACTATACTCAGGATGTCTTCAGATTAGAGGATACCTTTTAGTGATCCATTTTAAAATTTCTTTAGAGAATGAACTAAGGAACTGTAAGGAAACTTCTAACAAAATAAAACAATATAGACATTTCCCAGTCTTATACTTTTTTGCATAGTATTCATTTACATGTTAAATATTTTTCTCCTCTCTGGATGAAGTGATTACATGCAGATCACTCTTTCACTCCCCCAGAAACAGTCTGATTAATTTTTAAAGCACCATTTTGTCATTAGTTATGTATCTGACAGAAGCAAAGACAGCTGAAGCACATTAATGTAGCTTCAGCAGCAGTAGATGGAAGATAAACAGAGTCTGAAACTCCAGGACATTACTAAGTCTGCACACCAGCTCTACTCCAGGAAGTGGAAAAGTGAAAATAAATGCAGGTAAAGTGCTAGAAAGAGGTTTACCTTTTTTTTCCCCTTCTCCACCATCACCTTTATTTTAAAGGGGGTGTTGGGGGGAGAAATCCTTGTCAGAAGAAAACAAATACCCAGAAAAACAAATAACCCCTTTCAAATCATGTGCCTCTTCCTTCAGCTTCTATCTGTAACTATTCTTTGTAGCATTACTGGCTCACTTACCTGACTGTGCTAAAGACTGGCACAAAATGAAAGACAGAATGCAAAAGTGCCACTTTTTGTAAACAAAAATACCACGATGTCTGAAATTTTTTTTTGCCACAAAGATGTACTTCCATAAATACATTTATGACTACTCATGACTTTTTCATCTTGTATTTTACAAACATTTGTTGACCATTAACTAAAGATACGGACAACAGTTGCCAATATGCCGTTCTATTTTAGCAACACAGTTAGTTAAGGAGGTCTCCAAAGAGCATTCGTCTTTTTTTCCCCATGCAATTGCTGCCTACAGCTTTGCTGGTCTGCATGCACCAGATCTCATTTGAGCTTGAAAGTCCTGGATGTAGGCTTTTAAAGAGCACTTATACTAATTTAGACTGATAAGAAAGGGGAAAAAAAATGAAAAAGCATAAGACTAGAGCTCAGACTGTTGCCTGCAATATTCACAAAAAGGCAAAAGACCAGAGAAGGATCATCAGTTGAGCTGCAGAACTTGAAGCACTCTCTGATTTTTCAGGAAATGGACACCTTCTTTTCTACAGATATGACAATTCTAAGAAGTGACACAACTTTAGCGATAGAACAGAAGTTTTCCCTTAACATTGATATACCTCAACATATGTGTAGAAATTACTTAGATTTTTTGTTTGATTGATTTCAAGTAAGTGGGTTTTCTGCCTTTATTTCTTTTCCTTTTCTGATAGATAGTTAATAAATCATGAAGTCATGAAAAAAATGATTTATTACCATAAAACAAGACAGACTAAAACAAGACAGCTTTTTCAAATACATTTGTTGTCAGTGTACTATATAGTATGGATGCACTCTAACAAATCAAGAAGCTAATCCTGAACTCTGTAGATGGATTTTTTTTTGTAAAGACTCTATTGGTAATAAACAGTATGTTATTGCCCTTTTTCTTCTGTTTGCTCTTTTTCTGGGTATGCAAGTATCTGAAAAGGCTGTGTACAAAATTAAAATAGTTTTTGCAAGTATAATCAATAAAATCATTCTTCTGCTGGAAAACAGTGCATTAATGAGATAACCACAGAAGTTTTCACAAGTCTAAGTGAGGAATCTAAAGTTACAGTTCCATTAAACAAATAACAAAACAGGCAAAAGAGCATAGTAAGAGTACTAAGAAACTGAACTGGCCAAATTGTATGTTTTTGATCCACCTCAAATGCTAGAAGAAAACATTCAAAGCATGGAAAGCAGGCATACTTAAGAAGGCTGAGTATAAAGCAATGCTTGTAAGCATATAAGGTCAGACAAAACAAGGCAAAAGAGATTGCATTAGCAAAAAGTATCAGTAACAACAGCAATAATCTGCATATTGTTATATTTAGAAAAATACAAGGGAAGAGTCAACAGGCAACTCTGTGAAGAGATCAGTGATATCAAAAAAGCCAAACTTCCCAATGCTATTCTACATGAAACTTCATTAAAACAAAAAATCAGCAGCAAAGATGACTGGAAAAAGAAGAAATCAGAGAATACTCATGCAAAGTAACCTGTCTCAAGAGAGTCTGATCCTGAAGAATTTCACCTGGCATATTTAAAAGCAATTCAAAACAATTTTAACACCCTCAGCAATTGCCTTTGAAAACTCATCAATGAAGACTGTAAATGGAGAATAGGATGAAACCAAGCCTACCACATGGAAGAATCAGACTAAAAGAGAGGAGTCAAGGAAGTGCAGACTGCTCGGCTAAGCCTACATCCTAAAAATACTGGTTCTTAGTTATTAGATAACTTGCATGAACCTGGAAGACAGCAAGGTGTTAGGCAGCAAGATACACGTCAGGAACAAATTACTGCAAACCTAATCTAGATTATTTATTTCATAGGATGACATGAGCTATAGAACTCAGCTGAGTTCAGAATGGCATGTAGAAGCAGCATATTCTCAGTATTTTAATTCTGAATGATCTTCTAATATTGTGTTGATATGGCATTTCTTATAAGCAAATATGAAAAATCACAGTTAGCCAAAATTGTCATAAAATGGGCACAGAACTGACCGACTAGCCAAGAGTAGATGGCCCTGTGAGAAAGCAAGGCAAACATGCTGAAGAAGGCTGAGAAGAGCAGGTCCCACAAGGTAAGCCCTGGCCCAGGTCTTACCACTGCTTTCATTCACCATCTGGAAGATATCTTGGGGAAAAAGTTACCAAGTTTATAGGAAGCAGAGATATGAAGTAGTGACAGCAAGTGCGTGGAGAGACAAGGTTAGAATTCAAATCACCTTGAAAAAAACAAAGTACCTTGAAAAGCAGCTGAAGTTCTACGGTTTAACTGGAGATATGTGGAAACACATGTTACTGAGGACAGAGGAGAGGAAAAACAAGCTTGCATTAAAAACAGTTAAGTAGCACTTCCTCAGAAAAAGAGTCAGGGATTACATGCTGAATATGAATGAACAAATAAGCTTTGAAAAGATCAAGAATAATGGTAGGAAAACTGATACTGCTTCTCCAGGAACCATTTCTTGACACCTCACACCACCACCTCTATATAAATGACTGAAGAAATAGATGCAGGCTCATGTCTGCAGGGCAACTACTATGTTCTCCAAGTATCATATTCACATAGGCCTATTTAACAAGGCTCTTAATCCCATATTCAGTGGCAGACTGACAAAACCAAGTTGTAGTTGAGAGTTTTATATGGAAACTGCGATTTTTAGAAGTCTACGATGTATCCCTTACTAGCTTAGTGTATTACAAAAGTCAGTTCATTCAGTTTTGCCATTTTCTTTATATTGTTGGTTGGAGAATCCTTCACAGGAGGTAGCCGTGGCCACTGATTCTGTAAAATATGTTGGTTATTCAGTATATGAGCCAATTTCTTTTTCTTTTTGGTCCTGAACATCTGTTTGCATCCGTTTACTTCACATTTTTGATGTCAGGAAAAGCCCCTACTTTCTTTGTAGAAACTTGTGAGCATAAACTTGTGCTCCCACAACAAAATTTTTATTATATTTACAGATTCTAAAACATCTAAGACTTTCTCATTGAAGATTTTCTGTTAAAGTATAAGATACTGCTTCAAATTT
>JAVCKT010037241.1:5024-15818 GCA_032273925.1 Rhynchotus rufescens | reverse complement strand
CTGAAAGATTATCTTAAAAGATTTCAGACTAATGATGTGACCAGTTTTAGTGATTTCTAAACATGATATCAGCTAAAAGTTATTCTGCAATTATCTTGTTACTCAGTCAAAGTAAATATGGAAGGAGACGCAGGAGAAGATTAGCATGAGAGGAATAGACACATATTTACAAGCTTATGTCTTTTCCTTTGATTCATCCTATCTTTTTAGGATATACAAGCAGTGTAGCCAGATTCAAGGACAAGATGGATGGATAGATATAGAGTATGTATAGGCGATAGCCACATGATAAATTGTGGAACCATCCCATTTATTTATATTCACCTTTGACCAGCTCACCTGCCCTTTGCCTGCCAATTTATCTTCCCCAAGATGACTTATAAAATTCCAGTTCCCTGAAAAGTTTCAGTCCATTCTGCCCTATCTCTCAATCTTGTTTTCCTTTCTCCTCTTCCAGAAACATGAGAGAAAATCGTCACAGTCTGAAAAATGAATTATATAATGCTGAAATTGTGACACAAATCTGAAATAAATGTTTTTGTTTCTTGACTGATAGCTGTCTAGGGAGAACTTACAGGTTGTGGGTATTTGGATTTTTTTGTTTATCCCCAGTATCAGCAAATTTGAAGAATTTTTTTCAGTGATTTCTATTTACTTAGAAGTTATTCTTTGGAAAGATACAACTTTTGTTGCCATGTCTTACAAGTCACTATGCTGTAATAAATTTGAAATAAAAATAGAAGGCCTGTCTCTAGTTAAAGGGCAGAGCTGAAGGGCAGAGCTTTTGTCCTTCTTATCTTTGCAGAAGTCAAGCAATTGAACCAAAGACATTTTACTTTTGGCTGTCCTTCTCTTCTATCAACCTAATAATTTTTCAATTGCAGAACAATAATATATACATATACATACTCAACTGAATAGATTTTAAAATTACTTGATTTTTCTGGTATAATGGAGTTCGATGATTTTTTTTCAGAGTATCTGAAACAAATTGTTTACTATGGAAAATCTTTTTAAAGGTGATCTAAAATGAAAGTGGATAAATTGCCCTTAATTTATACAGCTTTAATGATTACTAGTTCCAGAGCTAGTTATGCTGTCTCCCTCAATTGCCAAAGGAGACAGAAAGAGATATCAAATGGCAAACATGACTCAGCTATTTTAGGTTTCAAAAATGAAGTATTTAAAAATAGCAACAAAGAAAAGCAGAAAAAATAAATGCTTGTTTTTATACAGTTGAGGATTATTGTAATTTTCTTTCTATCTTACCTTTTTGGGGCAGAATTGTCAAAAACAGAAACAAATCTCACAGTTGTCCAATACTACCAATATTCATATGAAAGAGCTGGCTATGTCTAACAGACAGCAGGATCTGAAATATGAGATTATTACCATCCTTTATATCTCAATGATACAAAATAAAAGTTTTGTTAGCTCATTCTCATTAGTGAATATTGTATGTAGCAAAATACTCCAGGAAAGGTTTCTTCTAAAAATCCCATCCTTCTTTTGGGGTTGAGGTCTGTGAATTTCCAGGATATTTTTTTGTGGCCTATAATGAATAGTGGTGTAGAGCCTCTGGTCTAATGGCTTTCTCAAACTAAGACTTATTTCATCTGCCTGAGGACTAAATTTGTGTGGGTTTTTTTTGTTTGTTTGTTTTTAATATTAGATGATACAAGCTATAATCTCACAGGTGCCTAAAAGGTGTTTGAAAAAGCTAGCATGGAGTAATTTTCTTACTCTTGAAAGAATCTTGGAATATTACATAATTATTTCTAAAGAAAAACACATGAAATCTGTAAGCTTCTACGGTAAAATATAGCCAATAAAATTTGCCATAAAATTATGTTTGCAGAACTTACATATTTCAATCTCATGCATTAATATTTTAATAAATGAATTATAAATCATGAAAGATTTATGTTTATCTCCAGGGAAGAATCAGTAATATTGTTGTCTAGGTGAGTTGGCCACCCTCAGAAAGGATAAAAGTGAATGTTTCTGTGTTTGTTTAGGTAAACAGCTTTGGACGTGATAAAGGCTAATCAGGAAAAAAACAACATATTCTTGTACAAGAGGAGTTGATTCACACAGGGTCTTACATTGATAAAAATAGTACAGGATCAATTAATTCATAGAGCCAGCAGCTCACACATAGAATTTACTTATGTAAATACATCAGGTGAGAATATTCCATTTTACAAAATTGTTGGAAAATATATGTAACATCATTGTAGAATTCAGAATCCATAGGTTAGATGATAGTTACAAAGATAGTGGGCTGTACTTACTTTATGTAGGTGCTTATTCCACATTTACAAATAAAACCTAATGGAGAAAGGCTTATGAAGCTCAGCCAAACAGAACCAATCCACAAAGATACAGATTTAGGCAAGATGGGATGGCTTCAGGGTGTTGTAGCCAGTGATCATGTTACCAGTGCATTGGGTTAGCAGTATAGGCCTCCAGAATTAAACAGGTTACAATGTCAGAGCTTGAATCTAAAATATTCCAACAGAACTTGAAATAGCTTTTCTTTTCTCTGTGAAGTGGACATAAAAGAAAGTTACTATATGAGATAGAAGAGACTGCAGTAAGAACTGATCTGTCTGAAAGGCAAAAATAGAAAGTATCTTCCTAAAACAAACAAACAAAAAAAAGCAAAACTAACAACAACAACAACAAACAACAAAACCGCGGGCACTCCAAGTAGTCTTTTGGGCTTGAACAAACTGATGGAACATATAAAGATATATCAATGATCTAAAGATTGAGTTGAGACTGCACAGCGGTCGGTGTACTAAGATGTGTAAGATTTTCCTTTATCAGGTGAAGGAAATCAGACAGGATCTGTAGACTCCTGCACCTCCCATTCATTTAGAATATTCCATGAGTTCTTCAGATCCCCTTTGGGAAAGCAGCAGGAGCTGACAAGAGAGCCATTTCTATCTTATGTTCCACCTTTTTCCCACATCGCTGATAAGAAACATCTTTGAATAAGGCACATGCTTTTTATCTCTTCTTCTCTCCAATGGGTAGCCAGATTCAGAGCTTTGGGCCCGTCGGAATGTGCAGCTGGGAAAAACGGAGCAGTCACAACAGCAATTAAGTGCATGTACAATTATGAATTCCTAAAACATAAAACTGGTTTTCTTTTCTTCCACTCTCCAGGCACTTCACAGTAAAAGTACCTCACTCCATTTTTAATATAACAATTTTTAAATGCAGTAGTGCGTCCTCAGCTCCACCAAAAGAATAGTCACTTAAATGATCAAGAAACAGAAAGGTGAAGCCAAGAGGCAAACTTTGGTTTTAAGTTGTTTAAGTATTTGTCTTAAACCCTGCCTTTTTAGGAAATAAACAACGGTTGATTGAGAGGAGTGGGAAGGGGGTGGCTGCCCACCTTGCCCCACTCCCTATCCTGCCCTGCTGAAAGCAGCCTCTCCACCCCATACACAGGAAAGCAAAGCTGCTGAAACCATGGCTGTTTTGTCATTTAAGTACCAGGAAAATCACTGCTTTAGCTTGTGTTGATAGCACAAACGTAACATTTTCATCTGTGTTTAATATGTACAGTTCCACAAATCAATGCAAAACCACTGTTTGTAAACTATATCTGTAATTACACTCTTTCAGCTTTTTTAGAAAAATACAAATCTCACAACAAAACTCAGAACCTTCCCAGATAAAACCATACTTGCTGTTTGAATGCTCTCATTTAGGTGGCTAAATTTTTAGACTAAATTTTTGAACATATTTTGTTCTGTGAGTTGCTTTAAAAAGTCCACATTGCAAATGTACATTTAGATGATGTGACTCTTCAGCTGTATGTCTGACAGAATAATCTATTTTCATTTGTTAATATACTTTTTTTTTTCCTGTATTTATCTGCTTACTTTCTCTCTATTCGTAAACATGAAGACATACACCAAGGAAAATTTCAGTCTTAAGCTTTTAGGAACCAGCATCACCCTTCCCCTTTTCCTTATCAAACTATTACTATATAGTGCAGGAGGATTTTAAACATGGCAAAGTATTATACTGGTCCTACATAGGCTAGAGTTTCTAACTGTGAATATCATTCTTTGAGTTAATTTGAATATTTATATAAAGTCTATATGCTTTTTCTCAAGTAACAGTATATATAAAACCTAGTAAATACATTAATAAAATGATTAAGCATAGAAAACAATAAGCTTATTAGTATACTTCCTGATAAAATAAAGATTTTTTTGTTTAGTTTTCACTAAAGAATGTAGCTTTGTCTTTCAAAAAAATTTTCCCCACCCAAACAAAGGAAATAATATGGCTGAACAGTTTTAAAATGTGTCTCAAAATGATTTGTATGAACCAAAATGAATGATTTAGCTAATTATAAAACCAGATTGTCTGGAGCAGGGACATAAATATCATTATTTCAAGAGTTTCTCAGCAGTTATCATTACTTCCAGTACAAAAGCATATAGATTTCATTCATGGATCTTACCTCTAGGTGCAAATTAGTCGCTAGCTAAGCTCAATTGTGTATGTATAAATGAGCGAATAAATTAACAAACCATTTCAGATTTTGGACTGTTGGATTCTCTGCAACTTTTGAACTGCTAGAAAGATAACTGGAACTTATCTTTATAAGCAGGAGAGCTCCTTTTCACATTGCTTCATGCTAGTCTTGTCCAGCTGCCTCATCATGGCAAGTAACAGGACTTTACACTTGCCAGAAGTATTCTGGGAGACTGCCAATACCTTAATTCAGTGCTAGAACAGGTTTCCCAACAGGTTACCACAACTTTCCGGGAAGAAGCTTTCCTGCTGGCTGACTTGAAGAAATGGTACCCTTTAAATGTTGGGCAAGTCTGAAGGCATTAATCATTATTTTGCCTTTTCGTATCTTAAGTAGTGAACACGTTTGGATCTAGCTACTGCTGGTTGTTTTCAGGATCTTCACTTAATCTTTACAATTTTTATTCCTGACAAGGCTATGAGATTGGAGAAGATCTAATTAAAAAAAAAAATCTCTCAGATGCCATTTAGATACGTAAGTTGTTTTCCAGCATAGTCACTTGGGAGAAGGCCCATTCCCTTCTGCCTGAGGCAAATGGTGACATTCATCAGCTCAGAATGCCAGGTCTGGGCAGGTGGTAGCGCTCATGACACAACAGCTGAGCATGAGCTGACTTGGGATCTACGCAAAATGGCCAGCGTAAAGAGAAAGCACAACTAGACTGAGGCGGGGACCGTTTAACTTGTGTTTATATCTGCAGCTCCTAGAGTCATCTGATCCTTGTATAATCTCATTTTGCAGCAAGAACAAAAAAAGGCTAGATGGAATATGAAATTGGAGCAGTAGCAAACAATGTCTGAATCTACAGGTAGCTCAATACTGCAATGCAAAAGAAAAGCTTACTCATGTATTTCACAAAAAAAATGGTATACCTAGGACCGTTTTGTCTCATGGGAGAAAAACTTGAGCTATCAGCATCATCCTATTAGAGAGCTGTGTGGTGAAGATACAGCACAGGCTCACCCCGTAGGAGCTGCAGAGAGTGCAAACAGGAACATCATTGGGAATCAGGAGACTCCATTGCTGCTCCCTAGGAACTGCTGATGCTCTTTAGGCAAAACGAAGAAGAATATATCAAAGCAAAATACTCAGAACAAGGCCAGAGATAGTACTTAAGTCTGAGACTTTACTGACTCTAAAGCAAAGGGTTCTCCCACCAGTGCTGCTCCTAAGCAAGGGGCTCCTCGTTCTTAGAGCCTCTTCCCAACCAAATGCAGGCAAAAATTGCCATGTACTACAAAATACACAGCTTTCATGATACTGCCAACAATTCTGGTAAGGGCAATTTGCACCCAGCAGTATCACATTCTGCTCTTGTTTAATCATTTGTGACTGAAAATAGTTTATGGGGATTGTTTTTGTTTTTTAATTAAAGCCGCTTTTAGCATAAGGTAGAAAACACATTTCTCATGAATTTCAATAACATAACTCCATTAAATCACACAAAATAGAACAATGCACTTATGTAAATGCTGGCAATGATCCTCAGTCTTTAGTTTCATTGCCAGGAGAGAGCTCCCAGAGAGCCTAAATTTTTGCCAGCAGCAAGGCAGAGAAAAATGTCAACAACAGCCGATTTGTAAATCAGTACTTTAGATACATGTAGCTACTGTGTACACTTACACAAGTGAAGCAGGACAGCTCAAAACCAAACTGGACAGCCACCCACACTGAGCAGTTCCAGGGCTCCTGGAAGAGACCACCCCAGGCTGAGCCTAGAACACAGATCTGAGGGCATTACTGCTCAAAACAATTTGGACAGATTGAGTGTCATCTGTTTATTAACAAATACCCAAAGCTCTGTTCTTCTGAGCATGAACATAGCAAAGAGATCTGGCTAAACATGTGGCTGTGGGACCATGCAGTTCATGTCAACCAAGTCCTAAAAAGCATCCAGAGCAGGAACTTAGTCTTGACCTTGAGGATGCTGGTGGGGGATCAAGAAAGAATGGTGGGGAAAAAAATGCCAGCTAACTTCCCACTTTGCAAAGTCACTAACACATCTATTAAATTACAAAGACTACATGACTGTGGGAAACTATATAAATCTCTGCAGCTTTTTAAAGTTCTTCTGTCTTCTATATTTCAGACATATAAGTATGTCCCTCCAGATATCCTTGTAGGAAATTGTCAATAAAATGACAAAAGGCATATGTTTCTTAGTTATCTTTCAAACGTCTCTAAAGATTGATGAGTGGAAAATGTTGAGCTAAATTCCAAGCTTCTGTACCAGTGCATTAAGTGTTTGGTCTGAATTTTTTTACACAGATATATTCATTTTCTGGAAGGCACAACAGAAGTGGTCAGCAAATAAGCTGCTATGGGGAGTAACCTAGACTGACTTTCACTTCTGCAGTATTACTTCACTTCTGTGCTTTTTACATTTGCAGTTCTTGTTAGCTAGCTCAGCTAGCTATGCTCAGATCAGCATAGGGATGCTCATGCTTCTGTTTTCTTTATAAGGGCTTAACTGACCTAACCTCGGGCACCTCTTCCAAACAACACATTTACATACACATAGAGTAGCATATAACAGTCACTGAGCCAAACTCCTCATGTGTGTTTTAAATAGTATTTATATGAGTTATTTATAAATTATCTTGTGCATATTTGAAAGGTTCCAGAAGCTTTCAGGAAAGAGAATGTGTGTGGGTTGGAAATTAACACGCAAGAGATTTAACATTTTTGCTTCTGCAAGAGGCTGAAGAGCAGAAAATCAGATTTTTAAATCTCTTTCATGGTTATTAAAGGAAAAGGAATTTTACTCACAAATAAATGTAGTTTAAAATAAATTATATTCTTTTTAATGTAGCTTTGCAATCAAATTACAGGACTGTAGGAGGAAACAAATAATTCATGGATGTTTTCAGTATTTTGAGGAATATGATTCCAAAAATGGGAGAGATATTTTTCCTATAATTTAAGCAGCTTTAATTTGCAAATCGTTTCCGATATACCAAATTTCAGTGAATATGTGCATTATTTATGAACAATTGTACAGGTAAATAACAAAGTTAAAATAAAGTGACTATCAAGATACATTTATTTCCAAGTTAATGTTAGCATCATTGAATTTTACCTAAATTTAAATAACTTGATATTAGCCAATGAGAAAATAGTGCAAGCTGGGGGTTCCCAACAGGGAACAAAATAGAAAATTTTAGGATTGTCTTTCATACTTCATATGAAGAATATGTTTTACATTAGAAGAAAGTGAAGTCTAGGAAAGCTAGAATTTCTTGACCAAAGCAGAAAATAACCAAGCATATGTTAATAAGCTGATTTTTTTTTGTGTATACATAGAGTAATATACGTATGGAAAAATCTTTATCCACTTAGTTGAAAAGACATAGCCACTGTATTTCATGGTTTCCAGCTGTGTAGGAACAGAAAAGCAAAGCTGCAATAAATCCAGCAGATACCAACAGTTTAGAGAGCATTTTGTAACATTTGGCGGAGTCATTTAAGTGAAGATGCAAAAATTCCCTATTTTGATGCTTTAAAATAAAAAAGACAAGCCCACTGGCATAGATTTAATGTGCTTACATCTTAAAGACTGTCTTAGAAGTTGCTCTTTTTTCAGTTGCATTATCATTCTAATCAAAAGTGTTCCTAGTGTTGAGAAGATTACTGTAGATTACTCTGGACATTCTTGCTTTTCCAGGTTTTGAATGCTATTTTTAAGAGGACTACACAATGTAAGCATTGATTAACAATGACTTTTTACCTACCGCAGAGGTTAAGTAGGGATAACACTAATCAGAAGAAGTAAAGAAGAAGCTACGCAAGCTCAGACCTCGTGTGACATCCTAAATGTTAAGCATCAACTTTTGTCCAGAGCTCCAGCAAATGAGCTTAAAAGTTGCTGCTGAGATATAATTGTAGTAAATTGTAGACAAACAGAATACAAGCATTAGCTACTACCATGAAAGCATCAACAGCTAGCACTGTTTTGATCTTTTGTTATTCTTTTGGGTCAGCAGGAAACAAATAGTATTGTTAAATAGCAGATAGATTTATTCTTGCTATGAGACGTAAGTGAAATACTAAAGCTGTGTGTAAGCAGAGAAAATGATGTTCCAAAATTTCAAAATCTTACCGGGCTTCATTTGACATTGCCTATTGTATAAGACCAGAGTAAGCTTTTCCATGTGAGGGCTTATTTGAATTCATTAACTTATCCTGCAGATCCAAAAAACTAAATGAAATGTGTGATCCTGGTGACTTTTTTTTTTTTTTTTTAGTGGTTCTCTTACTGGGAAAGGACTTATCTCCTGCAGGAGTATGATTTAGTAAACTCTTATACTTCAACATTTTCTATCAGACTGGTTTACGTAGCCTCCTCCACAGCATGGCAGCTACTCTGAAACTTGTTATGAGATACTTTCCTCAAACCATACTCAGGGACCATCACATCCATCATGAGGCCAAGTATTCAAGAAATAACACTGAAATATTATCTCTTGCAGTTTTTATGCTCTGTTTTGATCTGGCCCAACATGGTATCCACATTAGGCACCATCATAACTAAAAGGATATTTATATTTGCTTCTGTATCTTTACTTATCTTGAAACCCTTATGTTCTATCCATTTCTTCTAATTTTAGGTGCAGAAGCTTCAGAAATCCCTTAGGTGGACCTATTGTGTGTATCATTTAAAGAGGCTTGACTATTCTGCTATAAATTATACACTGTTGAGTCAGGAGTTGAAATTATTCTGTTTTTAAACATTGAGTCATACCGATGTGTGTAATGTGTTACTAGTGTGTTAATAAAATATACTCTCCAAGTTCCCAGTCAGTATACCAATTAGCAAAGTATGTTAAAAATAGAGTTCTAGCATCAAATTGGGAAGTCATTATTTCAAGCAATCTCTAAAGTTCTGATTTTATTACTCAAAAAAAAAAAAAAGTTATATATTGGGCAAAGGCATCTTATAACCTGAACCAACTTTCAACCTCTAATGCAGTTGAGCCACTATTCTTCCACAGCCTTGTTTGCTTTGAATTGCTAAAGCAGAATATATGTGTCAGTAAATAGCCAGATGAGTATCAGTGATGAACTGATTATATCAGGCCCCATAGCAGTTGACCTTTTCCAAAGGTGTCATGTAGCCCTTAAATAGCCCCAGGAAAGGAACAATATCTGTAGTCAGTTGCAAAGTACAACCCTGATTGTGGGATCAACATGGTGTTTTCCAAATCTGAGATTCTGACTTTCGAATACAACCTGAGCCACTGCAGACCATTTCCTGATATGTGAGCATTTATTAGCCACAACATAATATCAGTTTCATCTTTATGGTGACCAACATCTAAAATCAAAGTTAATTGATTAAGGCTATGTTGGACAAAGTCAGGTAAGATAGCAAGTGAGAAAAATACTTTATTAGCTGAGAAAGCACAATTTCTAATAGTAGTTAATGAAGGGATGATCACAGCTCTCATCCCATTTTGTAGTTCCTGATCAAATTAGTGGCATTTTAGCAGGTAGTCGCTACTTTTTTAATGTTTCAGTTTATTCTGCGTGTGACTCAAATAGTAAGGAGATTTTTAATTGTAGCAAGATTTGGAGAGATTTGATTTTTTTCCTTATATTGTTTAGCAGTTGTGATTTATTTATTGGGATTTATTGTTTTGGATGTGTGAAAATAGTTCCTATGTTAAGAGTTTGTGCTTAATTTGCATATTTAACAATTATTCTTCATTACAGTCAATAAACACATTTATAACCTTTTAGAATATGCAGCGTTGCTGTGGATACAATGTCACCCACACTGCTTTCCTTTCAGTAATTTCTTGCATTTAAGATACAGCTTGTAATCATGGTTTAAAAAATGAATTACAAGGATAAAGGAGTATTAGTTTTGGTCAACTGATGTTGGCTTGTAATGAGTTAACTGGGATCATTGTTTCTGGAGCTGTTCATAGCCCTAGACTTTTCACAGCCCTGGCAGAGGCTGACTCTGTAATAAGTCTCACATTACACGTGGATTAGATTTGTAGAAATCCTGTAACTCAATAGGTCCCTGCCTATTCTCTCCTGGCGTCAGGCTGCCTGCACTACTTTGCTCTGTAGACATACCTGGCATTCCACCCATGCCTCCTCGCTGGCTAAGTGGGCTGGAGCCTGCCTACCAAAACATTGGGGGCTTTGTTGGCAAGGGGAGACCCCCTTGACAGACGAGCGAAGTGTGAAGTTAGCCTTGCAATGCCTTATTACCTCCCTAT
>JAVCKT010037239.1:0-17840 GCA_032273925.1 Rhynchotus rufescens | reverse complement strand
GTCCTTTATTGGATGTAATGGACAATATTGTCACCAAGGATGAGGTTAATGCTGAGGTACTTGATGCCTTCTTTACCTCAGTCTTTAACACTCAGACCAGTTATTCTGAAGGTATTTGGTTCCTAGAGCTGGAAGACATCTATAAAGTGCAGAATAAACCTCCCATAATCCAGGAGGAAAGAGTCAGTGACCTGTTACTCCAGTTGGATGCTCATAAATCTATGTGATCAGGTGGGATTCACTTGAGGTTTCTGGAGGAGCTGGCAGAAGTATTTTGCAAATTATTCTTCATCATCTATCAGTGATCCTGATCAACAGGGGAGGTCTCAGATGATGGGAGACTTGCCAGTGTGGTGCCCATCTACAGAAAGCGTCAGATGGAGGATGTGCAAAACTACAGGCCTGTCAGTCTGACCTCTATATCAGTGACAGTTGTGGAGCAGATCCTGATGAGTCATGATGAACAATCACACAGCATGTGTGCAACAACCAGGTGATCAGAACCAGCCAACATGGGTGCATGAAAGGTAAGTCCTGCCTCACCAAACCAATCTCTTTCTATGCCTGGGAGACTTGTCTAGTGGATGAGGGAAAGGCTGTGGATATGGTCTACTTACACTTCAATAAGACTTTTGACAAAGTCTTCCACTACCTTCTCCTGGAGAAGCTGGCAGCTCGTGGCTTAGACAGGTGGACTCTTCACTGAGTGGAAAACTATCTGGGTGTGTGGGCTCAAAGAATGGTGGTGAATGGAGTTGAATTCAGCTGGTGACTGGTCCTGAGTGGTGTTTCCAAGATGTTTAAGTTGGGGCTAATCCCCTTTAATATCCTTATTTATGATCTGGATGAGGGAATTGAGTGCACCCTCAGCAAATTTGCAGACAACAGTAAGTTGGGAGGAAGAGTTGATCTGCTTGAGGGTAGGAAGGCTCTACAGAGGAATCTGAACAGGCTGGACTGATGGGCTGAGGCCAGCTGTATGAGTTGCAACAAGGCCAAATGCCAGGCCCTGCACTTCTAACAAATCAACCCCTGCAATGCTGTGGGCTTGAGACAGAGCTGCCGGAGAGCTGGGTGGCAGAAAAAGATCTGAGGGTGTTGGTCAACAGGGGGCTAACCACGAGCCAGCAGTGTGCCTAGGTGGCCAAGAAGGCCAGCAGCATCCTAGCTTGTATCAGCTGCTGTGTAGCCAACAGAACCAGGGAAGTGATTGTTCTCCTGATTGTTCTCAGCACTGGTGAGGCTGCGCCTCGAATACTGTATTTGGCTTTAGACCCCAAGCATCAGTTTTTGACCTTGAGGTGCTTGAGCATGTCCAAAGACGGGCAACAAAGCTGCTGGAGGGCCTGAAACATAGACCTGATGAGGAATGGCTGAAGGAGCTGGGTTATTTCATCTGGAGAAGATGAGACTCAAGGGAGACCTTATCATTCTCTACAACTGCCTGAAAGGAGGTTGTAGCGAGGCAGGTATGATCTCTTCTCCAGAGTAACTACCAATAGGACAAAAAGAAATGGCTTCAAGTTGTGCCAGGAAAGGTTCGTGTTAAACATTAGGGACAATTTCTACACAGAAAAAGCGTTGAAGGATGGAACAGGCTGCCCAAGGAAGTGCCAGGAAGTCACCATTCCTGGCAGAGTTGAAGAAACATGTAGATGAGACACTTAAAGATATGGTTTAGAAGCTGTGGCATTGAAGGGTTTACAATTGGACTTGATCATCTTGAAGATCTTTCCAACTATAGTGCTTCTGTGATTTCAGATGGCTGTGCACACTATTTGAAGTGTCCTATGCACTGTTGACTATGATGAATGATTTTTACCTATAATCCATCATTATCTGTTGTTTTTTATTTTACCTTATTTAGATAATACCTGAGAACCTACTTCTTATCTGCCAGCTATCTGCCACTACTTATATATCCTTCTCTTTAGATCAGAAAAAGAAGAT
Source organism: Rhynchotus rufescens (assembly GCA_032273925.1). Taxonomy (NCBI): domain Eukaryota; kingdom Metazoa; phylum Chordata; class Aves; order Tinamiformes; family Tinamidae; genus Rhynchotus; species Rhynchotus rufescens. The sequence goes on along the minus strand of JAVCKT010037239.1, from coordinate 15,890 downwards.
AAGTCATATTTAATTTTACTCTTTTTATTTCCATTGTTATTTTCTTGGTAGCATTGCTTTGAATTGTCACATGGACATAACTCAATAGCAGTGATCCATTGTAAACAGGAGGGGAACCGGGGAGAACACACACGAAGCAGCACACTCTGTGCTGCCCTTTGTAAAGAGAGTTGCAAGTATCATGAAAATGTTCACAAGTTTTTTAAAAAAAATGATTCTAAAAGAAATGTAGGAGAAAAAGCAAAAAGAAACTATCCCTTTATTTAGATTCAGGGCAATTTTCAGAGGGCTCTAAATGGCTGCAAGTTTAGAGAATATTTAACAAATGTAAGATTAAGTGCTTACATTTATCATTTTTGGCTGGTAGAATTAACTTTGTTTCAGAAGCACTGACAGATAGACTTCTTGATTTATGATTTATTTTGGCTGAGGCCTGAAACAGCCTCTTGAAATCCCCTCTAGCAAAAATCTTTTGTATTGACCTATGGGAGGATTGATCTCCAATAGAAGATGAAATGAATTCATAGTGTAGCCACAGAGTCTAATTTTACAAAGAGATTCATCAATCTTTATGCCATGTTTAATTTTCTTTTTTAAGAGATCTAATCTCCTCTAGTTAAATCACCTTTAATAAGTTGTCCCCCCCAGCCCCCCAAAATAAAAGGAAATCAATGAGTTTGCAAATGTTTTTAAAGCAGCAACTTGGTTTTTAAATCTGTTGTTTTTGTTTCAAGCTTGGGATTTGATTTTTTTTGTGATTATATTTCTTGGTTTGGCTTATTCTGAAGTTTTATTTAACCACAAGGCTGGGAATCAGGACAGCAAGAGTGTTTGAGAGCTGGAATTTTGGGCCTGGCCGATCTTTAGTTCAAGGCAGCCTATTAGTGTTCCTGCCCTTTGAAAGGTACATACCACACGTTCAAGTGTATTTATTTGCATTTCTTAATGTCTTAGGTGCATTTAGAAAGTTGTTTCTGTCCTTAGCTTTTCATCATTTGAGTTTATCCAGTTATCTTTTATTCTTTACCCTTCATGCACCCCTTCTCCTTGCTGTAGTACTCGAAAATATGTTAGTTTTTTTTGAAGAACGACTTGCAAAGGAGGATTTTAGACACTTTACTTGTTTATGTAGGAATGATATGAAGAAAATCAAAGCTGAGTGGGAGTTGATGCTTGCAAAGTATATCAAGAGCACTGACAAGAGTTTTTCTTTCTAGATTAATAATAAAGAGCTGAGCAAGAAGAATCTGGCCTATTGATGAACAAGGCAGGTGATGTAGTCCCATTGGACACAAAGGGTGAGGTACCCAAGGCCTGCTTCACCTCACTCTTCACCAGCAGGATCTTCACCACTAGGAGCTCTGCTCTTAGTGAAAGCATTGAAGGAAATCAAGCACTCAGTGTGGATCAAGTCAGGGATTACTTGAAGAAATTCAAGCCATAGAAGTCCAGAGGAATAAAAATTGAATCTAAAGATATGGATGTGTTTTGGGCCCCCACAACAAAGGAAACAAGTTCTGTAGCACATCACCAAGATGGTTGGGGGCCGGACCGCGTGTCCTGTGAGTAGAGGCAGAGGGAAGTGTTTGTGTGGCTTGGAGGAGAGACAACTTTGGGGGAAACTAATAGCGGCCTTCTCATAACTGTTAGCTGGCAAGATGATGAGGCCAGATGCTTCCACGTGATGATACATGGATGGAAGGATGAGACAAGGGGCCCAAACTGAAAAGAGAGGTTCAAGCTTTTTCATCATGGAATAAGCATTCCCATCATGAGGTATGCCAAGCAATGGTAAAACACTTGTAGAAACTCTTTAACAGCAGGAGATACTGTTGCTGCAGTGGCAAGAGGCAGTTAACCAAGTGATTCATGTGACTGCATTCACACTGAAAAGATGATGAGTTTGGAGCTCATCTCAAGCAGGAAGCTGCTGCCTCTCTTTGAGAAATCAAGTGCTCCTCTTGAGCTATCTTGACTCCTCACTCTGTGCTAGGCTTGCTTTGTGCTTGTGATGATTTTCCACATGCTATCTATCTATGCCAAAAATGGTGATGTGATTCCAGTTTAATATAATGAGGTCTGCGGTATGCTTGATCAGAAGATATTTACATTCATACATGTCTCCTAGGGGCTTAGGAGCATTCCCAACCCAGAAGAATAGATGTTGTATGGGCTTCCTGGACCTATCACATACAATCTCTGCTTTTCTGGGTTGCTGAAGACTGCCTCTCCTCCTCAGCCTATACATGGTGGGGACAAAAAACAAAACAACAACAAAAAACAACAACAAAAAAAAACCCACAAAACAACTCTCTTCCCCTCCAAAATCTTGTTGTGTGTGTGGTGTGTGTGTACTCAGCTGCACTGGGGCTTTGTTGCTCTTTGTGAAGTAAGAAACCTTTCCAGTGTGATATTAAATCCTGTGTCTGGGAAATAAGAAAATTCTCAGTGACTGCTATAAAGTAACCTGGAGGTCCATCACTTTTTTTCTAACAGTTTGAGAACATTTAATAACAGTTTTCTGGTACAGCCTGTGTACAGGTACAGCACTTAATTTAGCTTTTATTGTTTCGTCTATTATGTACCATTTACTCTATTTGCTCTTAGCTGTCTGCAAAGGACACAATAAAACCAGACTTCCTTGCCTATAATGTTCTCCTGCAAAAAATGATGCAGCAGTTCCAATAAAATGTTAATTTAAAGCAAGGGAAAGTGAAGGTACACCTGACAGCACCAGCAGGAGTATGAGGGAATGAGATTTGCTATAGCCCTGTGACTCTTGTCACACCCATACTGTGACTGGGTATCCCCTTATTTTATTTGGATCTTAATAAACTGACTGTTATTCACCAACAAGGGTGTTTAATAACACGTAAAAGCAATCCTAGGATTTCTTTTCCTAGCTAGAACTGTATAAAAAGAAAGCATTTCAGGTCGATCCTGAGTTTATTCAGGTAAAACTTTTTTGTTGTTGTTGTTAGAGAATTAAGAAAATATGGGATTTCTGAAACATTTTCTGAACTAAAAGAATTCTTTGCTTTTTCTCATAATACATATGCATGTGTGTATACACATTTCTTTCTTGCCATGAAGTATGAAGTCGAATGCATTAACAAAACAGCTTCTAGTGACAATTTGTAATGAAATATAAGGTGTGAAAAATAGAGCATGATGGAAATCACTTCAGATATGTATTGCATTATTTAAGGGATAGAAATATGTGTTTGTTGCTTGTTTTAGTTTATTTGTTTTTGATCATTTAGGAGAAAAATATTTTGTGTTGTATGGATGTGTTCCTTACTAAGCCAACCATGGCTTGCCCCGAGTAAAGCCAGAGTTATGGAATTCCAAATACCATGACAAATGAGTTCAGACACAATTTTAGGATTCCTCCTGAGAGCTACAGACTTTGTATATCATTTCTGATATATATTTGCATGATTTTACTGAAACAAACCAGGCACAATATCAGTTATTAGTGTATATATAAAATATGTGCACTGCACAAAAGCTATTGAAAATTTAGCTTTAAATTGCCTTCAACTTTTACTGCTTTTTCTGAGAGAGACAATGAACAGGATTTAATGTGCATTTGTGTTACTTGAGCAATCTGAAACTTAGTTATATCTCATGGAAGTTTACTGACTTATTTAGATTCCTTGAAATATAACATGTTGGACTGACAGCCTAAAAGATCTGAAACTACCTTTGAAACTCAGATATATTCACACAACCTAAACTCATTTAGATATAACTTGGGCAGTTAGGAATTTTCTATTGTTTAGAACAATCTAGATTTGGAGTTATTATGCAAAGCTTTTGTGGTAAACGTTATAAAACTTCTATGCATTTAACATACATAGTGGAGTGAATAAAAATATGAGATAAACTGTTTAGGTAAAGTCATGTCAAACCTTTATTCGAGAAAGCTGAATTGTTGATTTTGGGGAATTGTTCAACAATATTTTTTTGAGATTAAAAAAAATGTAAGTAAAGAACAGTGAGATCTGAAATGAATGAAAAAGCCACAAACTTAACAGGTTTCCTGGTGATGGAAATTCTTTTTTTGAGTTACTATTAGGGTGGTCTGCTTTCTGCTTCTCATCTGTTTTTGCATATTAACATTGCAATCACATAAAGATCTTAATCTGCTTCCTACTCAGTAGGGTGCTGTTAGGTAGAGCTTCTTAGAAGCATGCTTGTAAAAAACAAATCTCTCTGTGTCATTGGTATTAGATTGGAAAGTAAAATGCTACTTATTCAGGCTTCAGCATGAGTCTTAGGAACTATTTGATTATGTTTTGATCTGTTCTCCCCACAGTGCCTATCAAAGTTACTTATATCTCAACTGCAAGAAATTCTCTCTTCTCAGTTCAGGCTTATGTATGTGGAGGTCTGATTGCCATCACCTGGAGCCAGACCATAAGTCACAGGAGCCTAGGAGTCTGTGGTGCTGGAGCAAGTGAAGGTGTGCAGGTGAGTGTGCAATCGTGAGTGAGTGTAAGCCAGGCCTGCCACCAAGCAAGAGAGTGGGCTGGGAGCCATATGTGTGAGCATGAGGCAAGCAGGGTGAAACCACAGTGGATCTGGCTACTGGGTGGACCGTGACGAACCGTCAAGGGATCTTAGGATATAGGCTGGAAAGCGTTTGTTTGGGAGATCTGTGTATTTGTCTGTCTGTGTCTAAGTGTGGATCCAGGTCTTGCTAGTTGGTTGGACCTTGGTTGTGGAGCTGCCACAGTCTCACCCATCAAGCTACTGGGTTTAGTAGCTTAACACCCAGGATCAGTTTCATTTGCATCCTCATTTTTACTATTTTTTTCCTTATGATATTAGTTGGAATAAACATACATTGCTGAAAAAAAAAAATAATCTCTGTCTATAGAACCTGGATTTAGTATCTGTGAAAAGTAGCTGCATTAGCTCAAAAGATATTGAATCAATATGAACATCTATGTGAAAAAAGTACATACAATGCATTGTCACAATTGGAACTGCAGTAAGAAGCAATATCATCAATATACATAGAGTTGATTTGTTTGTATGGTTGTTCCAGAGTCTGTTTTCCTTTTCCCTTACAAATCAGAAAGAAGGCTGTGATTATGTAAAAGAAGTGCAATTCTAAATTTGTTGATAATATCATATAAAACCTTCCTAAACCACAGACAGTATAGTTTTATGCACACAGATATGCAAGCTAGTATCTCAATTGCTATGGAGAGATCTATGAAGTTTCAATTTCTCTTAGTTTTTCTCAAATCCTTTAGGAGCTGGCATATCACTCTCTATTTTTTAGCTTATCTTTTTAGTTCTTATTATTCTCATAGCAAATTAGGAAAATACCGTCATCTTTTCCTGAATAATAAAACAAAAATAAAAATAATAAAAATAAAATAAAACAATCCTAAACCTAAACCTTAGCCCAAAATCTTTAAAAAACAATCCTACCCTGCCACTCACGTTAGAATTGTGGAAGTAGGAGATTGATTTGGACAACTGAAAAAAATGTCTTTTCAGTTCTATTAAGTCTTGTGTGTTCTTTTTCACACGGTCCATTTCCATTATCATTTACATGGAAATATATGAATATCTTTCAAATTCTTTTTTTAGTTGTGTGGGACTGCCTCACTGAAAGGATTTTTTTTTTTTTTTTTTAAGTTCAATATTTGGTCTTAAAAGGTTGTATATGTAAATGTGCACTTTGATTTTGTTCTGTTTCTCCCAGTTCACAAGGGATATAGTGAATTTAAATGATTAACAAATATTGGCAGTCAAGACTGTTTTTTCAGCTTGTAAATCAAGTGTTAGCAGAATTCAATTTAAAATGGATGAGATAAGATCTATGTCTTTGTACCATGGTTCTTTATCTGGCCTATGCAGCCCCTTTTTTTCTCAGTCAAGTTACTTGCCATGAAAACTTTTATACTGAATAAATAAGAAAATTCCACACTTGACTAATTCCTTCATATATTGGATACTTTGAATAAATAGTCTCAAATTCAAAAAGATGCAAAATCATCATTTTTTTAAAAAGGTATGAATTAACTGGAAAATGACAGATTCCATTGACTTCATAAGGAAACTACTCAAGCTGAACTTTTATATTTGGTTTCCATATGATACTTTTATCTTTGTAGCTACAGCTCAGTAGTATAGTTCACTCATCACACCTTTTTCCATAGTATTCAGATGATATTATCCCACAATATGTTCTAGAGCTGCTCAAGGATATTTAAACCAATGACTCTCCTTTCCCAAGTGAAAGGAAGAGGCACTTGGGAATTCTGGATTGGAAGAGCTCCTTCTCTGGAAATCTCTAGTCCAACCTCTTGCTTAGTCTATCACCAGTGCTATGTGTCAGTTGTGGCTTGTTTAGCTAAGCCTTGAAATCTCCAATGATGATATGCATTTTTCTGTAGATGAATGGAGGTTTTGAATGTTTAGATTCTAAACATATTATGTTTTTCTAGGTATAATTAATAGCATATTGAAGATTAGTCTCTTTTTAAGAAAGCATCTAGTTTAGTTTCAGACAGTTTTACAACTTTTCTGATAATCTTCCACGTGATTGTTTAGGCTCTGTCCCAAATCCTTTTGAAATCGTTTGGCATTAGAGAAAAAGAGTGGAACTGAATGCAGTCACAGGCAGCTTTGAAACAACCTAAGTATCAGGAGAAAATTTTCAGGTGGTTCCATTTCCATCAGAGAACAAAAGTACGTTGAAAGCAAAACACTTCATGGAAATCTGTCAGCATTGATGAAGCATTCAAATGCTATTAAGTAACTTTCTTTCTTGTTTCTGGCCAGATTGGCTGCTAGCCTCATCAGTCATCAGCAGTTCACACACAGGCTGCTCTAAACTCAAGATATTTTGATTCCGAAGGGAATCTGAAAGAAACAGTAGAGTTTCACAGCCATTTTCTTTCAAGATGGTTTCATCCTCTATACTGGATGGTTTTGTATCAACATCTGCAAGCAAGCAGCATTTCCTTTACAGACCAGGCCTTGATCTGCCCTTCCTGGGCTGATTGACTCTATGCCATCTGTCAAGTCAAGAGAAATGAGAAGCGAAGCCACTTTCTTGCAGATTGTGGTGTTCTACTCAGGCGTGAAATAAGCACTGTGAAAATATACAGGCAGGATCTGTAATGAGCATGCATATATAAAACTGAACAGGATGAAGGTGGGTTTTGAGACAGAACATGCTTCTTTCCATTCCAAATAATAGAAATTTCTGAACACAATGAAAAGTGTGGTTTAGGTATCTTATTTTGCATATATGATTTATATCATGTTATATATGATTGGGTAAATTCCTTTGCAAAAATCTATAATATTTGATATTGTCTATGCTGCTTGCTACATACGATTTCTTGACTGTGTTACAAGTAATTAGAAAAGATGTTAATGACTGAAGATCTCATTATATGTGATTTATGTGGAAAGATGGTCTTGGAAGTAATGTTTAATCTTAGGGAATAATCCTCTGCTTCATGTGTCTTCTACTTCCTACTCTTTAGTTTCAGTAGTTTCAATTTTTTAATATTTTATGATATGCTATTCTTAGTTATCTGTTGATGTTTGTAGAGCATAGTAATATTTTTTCTCTACTAAAAGATATTAATTGTTGGGGAATAAGCAACTGTTCTCATCTTTAACAGAGAATAATGATGCTTCGTAAACTGCCACTTGTAGACTTGGTCTGGTGTTAGGATAGTGTGGTTCGCATAGATAAACTCTTATTTAGATAGTGTATGGAAAAGAAATTTGTTGGATTAATAAAAGGTAGATTTCTTTTAATTCGCTAGGTTAAGTAATGCACTTGCAAAAGTTATGAAATTTAAATAGTCAGTTATCTGGAAATATAGATTTATATTTTGGTTTATAGTATGAATACTTAAGACAATTGGCTCCTAAATCTTATTTTCAGAGTGATTTTAGCCAATTAATTATTGAAAATATACTGTTGCTATCTATGGGAATGTATGTACAGCATACCCTGTCACAGATATGTGCTGGAATTTGATTTACTATTTTAGGTGACTTTTCTATGAATGACAGTTTCTGTCAAGGGCATGTAGCAACTAACAGTAAAAAATGTATGGTGTAGATAAAGGAAATCCAAGTCAAAGCAAGGAAGTAAGTGACAATAATAGTGATATATTTATGTGTGTGTGTGTGTGTGCGCACACACACATCTATTTTACCTATATTCTCTTTGTAATCTGATTTGGACAATTTGTCTTGTAGCTTTGTTTTTATGTAAAAATCATGAAAGATTTCTTCATTTTGGAAAGTAGGGGGAATGGACATTTTTTAAGTAATACCATCATGCGAGATCTAAAAATTGAAACAGTCTGTGGCAGAGGTTGTTTTTAGAAAGAGCTGTTATTGCATCAAAATCAGATATATTATGAATTAACTAGGAATGTAGCTATTTCTCTTTTTTTGTGGCATATAGTTATAAGAATATTTTTAAATCATATGAATCTACTGCCTTTATAGCATGTATTTTCCATGCTAAGCTAACAAAACCTAAGCTTGTACTTTTTTTTTTGATGAGTTGCTGCAGACATTTTAAGAGGCTGATGTCTCTTAATACTGATGTGTTTACATAAATAAAGAAGTCAGATCCAAATTTCATCAAGATCTCTGTATTATATTTCCAAAAAACTTGTTTTGGTAGATACTTGTTTCACTATATATACCTGATATATCTGTTTCACTTTTTAATTTTTTAGGTAATCTAAGTATAAATAGCCTTTATTTATGTGATATACAATAGAAAAACATACATAAATCAAAAACATAAACAAACGCAGGATTTATTGCAGGCAGAAATCCACTCATTTAAATTATTGCACATCCTAATTTCCAAGTTCTTGTTGCCTAGTCAGTAGCAGTATTTAAGCCACACAGTCTCTTAGACGAATTCAAAATCTCTGGTATTTTAACTCAGTCTGTTCTGCTATCCAATCATCAAAATACTAGCATAATGTCACTGTAACCATTAGGTTGTTCTTATACGGATATTATTAGGATTAATATCAAATTGCAGATGGTTTTGAACATCTTTATTTAAGAATAATTCCAGGTTGCCCATTATGGCTGGCAATGCTAATTTACACTGGCAAGACAGAGAATCTTCCATTTGTAGTAAGCTGCAGAGATTCCCATGGCTGAGCATCAAATGAGATCCTTCCTTCCTTCCCTCCCTCTCTCCTTCGCTCCCTCTCTCCTTCCCTCCCTCCCTCCCTCTTTTTCAGTTCAAATAGGTAATGGATATACTGGCTGAGGTTCTGCATTAGTAACTCAGAGGATTCAGATATTGGGCATCGTACAGGGAATGGCTTTTTCAGGCAACAGTTCAAATTTTTATTCAAGCTTTTTATCTGGCGTTTCATAGTTCATTTACCCTGCCCTGCCTTGTTCCATAATCTTTTTCCTTTATAAAGACTCATCCTAACCTGCCTCAAGTAGTTCTCCTTGACTGTGATTATCTTCTCAGGAACTGCTTTTTCTATATGGACTCAATGTCAGGAGATGTTATACATTTTAATTCTGATGCTTGACTGGACTTGCACTGACCCAGAAGATGTGATACAGCTTCCATAACTTAGCACAACTTGCTGAAGTTTTCATAAGTCCTCTATTGCCCTCCCCTATAGCACAAAAAATAGAAAAATGTGATAATTTTTGTTTTTTTATAATCTTTGATATTTTAACATTTTTTTTGCTTCTTCAGAAGGAGTCTGTTAGCTACATCTTAGAAAATAATTCCCAGTAAGATAATCGGGCAGAAGCAGATTTTCTGTTGATATATGAAATCTGTTAAAAAGAACTATTGCAGCAATGATAAAAAAAAAAAAAAAAGAGATTTCTCCTTATGCATTTTCTGTAAAAATGTCTTCTGGTGGCTCCTATTTTTTTCTTTGGAGAATAACACTAAAAGTACTCTTACAGGACCAGACATTTGAAATGATTAAAGATGAACTGCTGCAAAAGTTTAAGTGCAGAGCATGCATGATAAATATACAGTTACAATCAGTATACTTGATTAACATTTATGCATTTACCATAGACCTCCATGCCACACGAAAACTTAGATTAAAATCTAAAAGTTGATAAATCATGTATTTTACTTGAACATGTGCATATATTCATACATATATACATACACACTCGGTAGATTCATTATTTGCAGATTTAGATTTTAGCAGTCAATCAAATTGGACAATTTAAAACAAATTAAAGATATTGCACAAACTGTAGCACTCATATCAAGCAATTTTTGATGTGCATTTCTAAAAATGTCATCTACTTAAATTTGAGCATGTTATGATGGTATGTACCCTTTACAAGATTTGCTACTAGATAGGTATCTTCTAGACTGAATAGAAGTGATTGTAACTGCAGTGAGAGGCATGTGATGTCAGTTAATATAATTGATATCACTATGCCTTAAAATTAAGGGTTAATAATTTATTTCTAGAGTTTGTAAAGAAGTTTCATATTGAATCTTAGTTCTGAATTATTTTTGAAATAATTCTGAGCAGTGTCTGATGTATCTACTCTGTCACCTAGTTTTGATGAGCTGATTGGGTGCTAATTCCAATTTTAACCTCTGCATTAGGAGAAGGTTTCACGTTGCTGCATGAGCCTCAGGAATTCCTTAATAGTCTATTTATCTTTCACTGGTGAACAAAAGGTATTACTGTGCAAACACTGTGGAAGCAATTAGACTAATAAATGCAATGTGTCTTTATACTTTAAGCCAACTAAAAAATGACAAATTGCTTTTCCTTTTCTACTGCTCTAGTCCACGAATAATTCCTCGTATTTGATTGTTTTTACAGGAGGGAGAATTATTTTCACTTAATAATATGTAAAATTTAATATCCAATTTGTATTAGTCTGGAAAATTTATTTTGGGAAAGATCCTTTATTAGTTTTACACATTAATTCTGCTTGGAATATAATTTTTCTTGAACAGTCTTCCAAAGTGAATTTGTTTCTCTTTTTATACTAGAATCTCTTTTATTGTTGCTGTCAGAAGGAAATGGCACTCATTTTCTTTACCACATTCCCTGAGGCATATGCTCATGGATTTCTTGTAGGACAAATGCGATGATGATTGTTACAATTAGACGTCTTATAAGAACAAAACCTGAATGCTGGCCCATGATTTATCCAAGCGCTCTGCACAATTCTCCTATGTTTAACATATGTGCATGGATGACCTCCACATGCCTGTTATTTTCTACTTAAAGAAAATTTAATTAGTTAATAGAACAGACTACTTTAACCAATCAGATAGTTATTCCACACATCAATTTCTGTTTGCATCTATGTCAACAGAAGTGACCATTCTGACTCATCCCAGTTTATCTTATGATGAATGAAGGAGGAAAAGAAAAAAGAACAGTGTTGGATCTGAAAGAAATGGATGCAACTGTCTCTTGGGATATTGAATATCATTGTGACTGTGTTTGCTCTTTCCTCCTTTCCTGTGCTACTGGTAGAAAAAGTAAGTTTTGATTTACTGTCAGAGTGTTATTTTGTTGTCCATTATTGCAGGATGATAATAAAACCCTAGAGATACTGCTTCTGGCAGGTTCCTCAATTAAAGAAGCTTTTCATTTTGAGGAATTCTCTTTCTTAGAATTACAGTTAGAAAGAAATGGGCCAAGAATAGACAGAAAGCACCTTAGATGCAGGATTAAGGGTTTTTTTTTTTTTTTCTTCACCTTCTGCTGAAATGCAGAGTACCTTGAAACCAAATCTTTGCTGCCAGCATGTATCAGTAACATGCAGTTATTCAAACTTGGATTCCCCATCCTCTGGCTGAAACAATTTCCCTTTGATACCTCTCCCTGTTCTTGAAAAGAGACACTCTTTCTAAGGATATAAAGACTTCCCTGCATTTATTTGTAGTTATCCTTATAGCATTGCCTTAAAAAAACCCACTTCTTCTGCTCTACTTCCTACTCCTAACTGGAGTGAAGTCTAGAGCTGAGATTCTCAATTGTCCTCCTTTCTTGTTGGTGTGAGTTTTGTAAGCATAGTATATGTCTTTCTCTTGGGCAGGAGGCATCCCTTGGACATTATCATCTTTCCTCTTTTTTGATCTTTTTTGCCAGTTGTGGATCTTCTAGCACAGTTCTTTGAGCCAGGAGACAGAAAAGACCCTGAGTTGCTTTGTATGACCCCCTTTCAGACAGTGCTCTTGGGATTCTCATATAACTTTAGGTGATGTTGCTGAGATTTGTTGCCAGAAAAGCCACTCTTTCTTTGCTCTCTTCAGCCTATATTCCCTCACTCTCTTGGGTGGTCGGCAGCATTTGGTTGACCTATGGAGTTGAGACACTGAGGAAAAGCAATGCTTTGTGTTGTGAGAGTAGCTTTGGTGGTCACTTACAGAAATCTGTTTAACTTCTTTGTGGACAAAAAACTTTGTGTCCTTTTTTATAGGACAATTTTCATGGTCTTCAGCTTACTCTAAACATTGTTTTAAAGTCATACTTCTACAAATACAGATTAGAAGATATGGGCCATGATAGCAAGTCAACACAGCTCAACAAAAGTCAACAAAAACTTACATCAATTAAAATTATTTAATAGTGTAGAATTCCTATTTCTTTTGCAGCAGTGGAGAAGTTAAATCCGTCTAAAAGGTGTTGAATCTAAAACATACATGAGTCTTATTTCCAAAAGCTGTTTGAAAGTACTAGAAATCCTAGGATCATAAGAATCAGTAAAAAAAAATCCTTATCTATGAAAAGAACCTCAGGTGCAACTTGTTTTTTCCTGTCAGTTTGGATGTAAAGGTGACCAGAAGGCACCCAAGCCCTTGTTTCCATTACAGCATCACCTGCACGCTGCTCCTGCCATGTGCTGTGGAGAGTTTGAATGACATGAATAATTACAGCAAGCTTTATCAGCAAAATTCAAGTGCACTGAGCTTTTGAAAATGTGTCACAGATATGATCAGTTCCATTTATCATATTATCGCATTCTCCATTTTCACCTTGTACTTCTGAATGATTGTGAATTCTAGTCTTGGTATCTCAGGCTGTAACATTTATTATTTTTATTTTGCACCGTTCAGCCTTTAGAACCTTCAAATTTAATGAACTGCATCACTTTTAACAGCTCAGCAATGACTCTCTGGCTGACATGTTGTTGCAACAGGGTGATGCTTGAAACCTTTCCTGAGGGCTTAAAACCTTGATCATATATATGGAGGTGTTGATGAATATAAATTATGTCTGCAAGATTTGAAAGTGAAATCTCTTCTGCTTACTACATTCCCACAAGTCTCATTCTCCAAATTGAACTGATAAACTTGTCAGCCCATCATAAATATTGAAATTATAAGCCAATAAGAATTAGAATACATGATAACTGCTCTCTTCTCCTGACCCAGCATGTTAACGTTGCTATATTAAAGACTGGCATTTCAATCACAACAGAGAAGCACTGCTGAAGTGAAGGATGACCTAAATGGGATAAATATAAATGAACCCTTGCTCTGCTAGATATTGTGTGGAATTGGATCTTGGCATTATGTGATACAAATATAAATAGTATTAATCACTTTAGAATAGATTTTTCTTTACCTCTTAGTCCTTTCCTTCTCTTTCATAGTTAAAAGAACAGGGATTTTCAGAGCAAGAGAAAAGGATCAAAACCATTCTCATTTGATGACGCACTACAACACCATAGCATGATCAGGATCTTTGGGTCCGAGCACTTTAACAAATAGCATGGATAATTTTGGCAGTAACAGAAAATATTACACTTTTTCTCAGTTTTTCTCCCACTTTGGAGTGATATGTGTACTTCCTGCTCTTCTCTACTGTCTTGAGGCCATTGGCTCTGCAGACGACTCACAGCTGCCTAGATCATTCCTATCCTGACTTTGCCTTGCTAGTCTGAAACTTCCCTTCTCCCAAGCAGATCTTCTGCTAGGAATAACGCCCCAGTGTGTGTAACAGAACCTCTTATGGAGCTGCCAGAAGGAGGGAAATAGCTGTGTCCTTAAAGAAAAAGGACAATGCACATTTGGATAAAAGGCATTAATTCTATAATCCATCTGAACAAATAGTTCCTGCATGTTACTTTCTCAGTTTTAGAAAACTTCTTTGGAAGTCCAAATGTGGAATCACACAAGAATTCCTGTCTTTTAGGCCTGAGTTCTATGGTGAAACCTCTGTATACGGTTATCTTGAGTTTCTTTTATGTTTCTCATTCTCCCCATCCCTCAAAACTCATTGATATATTGGAAGAGCGTATGGCCCAGTGAATTGTATTTCCTTATAGAAAAGAAAATATTGGCATAAACTTAAATCTAGAGCTTGGGAACCAATTATTTATGTCTAGAAATGTGGATATGTGGTCCAATCCAAAATAGTGATTTGCTTGTGCTATTTTTTTTCTCTTCTTGTACCTCTTTTTGCTCTTCCCTAAGAGCTGTATACCAGTAACAGGTTACTTGCATCTTTTTCTCTGTCAAATATTCTCAAATAGTCAAGAAATATATGTTTTCCTCATTAGATTAATGAACTACAAATGCTGTATTTGATATTAAATTCTTTTTATTCTAAAATTAGCTTTGGTAAAGGTGCTAGTAGCTCCCCAACTCACACAGGAAATCATGCTCACTCATACCTTTACAACTGAATATGATGACATTTGCAATCAAGCAAGTTTAATTGCAAAACAAATCAAGATTAAATAAGAAGTGTCTGTAGTGACATTAAATCACTAAACAGAAAACACTCCTTCTCTAAGTGGAGTTTCAAACTGAATGTAAGCAGTCATAAGTAAAGCCTGTAGGCTCTAATTGATTGTCCTAGTGGGAGGATAATATGTAGAGGCAGTCAGAGTTGTAAACAAAAGCAGTGTGTTCTCTAGCATAATAGACAAAGGTAATATATAAAGAATGCATCAATGCTGCAAAATTCATGAGCAAAAGATTTCTAAGTTTTAAGAAAAAAAACTAATGGTCAATCAATTAAACAATTTCCAATAACTTTTAAGTTTCAAAGAGCTTCTTGGATGCTATCTCAAGAATTCTCATTCTGAATCAGATTGCATAGTAATCACATAATCTTGTTCCCATCAGTGTCACTCTGCATGATGCAAATAGAATGAAAGCAAGAGAATCCCTGGAAGCTTGTGGTGATGTTTTTACTGACCTCCACTAATGAAGTTGCCTGGATATTTGCAAGTACTGAGTTATATTCTCTGCTTGATTTAAAAATGACTCAAGTACATCATAAAGTATCGTATATGTACAATCAAGTACATCGTCTTTGAATTGTATATTACACCCAAGAGTCCAAAGTCTAATAGCACAGAAAGGCTCTGACAGAAGCTTTGGTGCTGTGCATTAAGAGAATGATGTGCAAACTTAGAGAATTTAGTACTGATCAGAGCATGACCAGATTGCCACGTGTTGTCTGAGGAAACTGTAGCTGTGAACAAAAGTATTATGTGGGAATTTCTAAGTCATAATACAGCCTCCTTTTTTAAAATATACTTTGTACTACATGAGCAGTAAATAAATTTTATGTAGAGGATCTATATTTCTCATATCAAAGAGCACAATATGAAAAATAAGCAGCTCTTGAAATAGTTAAAGCAACTGGTTGTGCTGTTGTGTTATTGGGAAAAAATGTTTCTGAGTTCTGCAAGATTTCAAGCAATCCTGGACAGTAAGTAACAGTTAAGTCAAAGAGTTTTAACAGTATGATAAAATAAGAAAACATCAGCAAGATTTTTTTTTTCTCTTTTAATTCGTAGATCAAAAGTACAAAACAGTAACAGATAGTTGCTGGAAAGAAGGAATCACCAAAAATTAACTAAGTCAAATCAATCAAATGCAA
>JAVCKT010037237.1:0-11349 GCA_032273925.1 Rhynchotus rufescens | reverse complement strand
TTATTTATTTAATTTAGTTGATAAAGGCCAGTATATGCTGTT
Source organism: Rhynchotus rufescens (assembly GCA_032273925.1). NCBI lineage: Eukaryota > Metazoa > Chordata > Aves > Tinamiformes > Tinamidae > Rhynchotus > Rhynchotus rufescens. Next base: position 11,307 of record JAVCKT010037237.1, on the reverse strand, counting down.
TTACAAATACATACATGGATGAAAATCTGATATGTGGATTCAAAAGGATAAACCTTTTTTAAAAAAAAATCTTGAATTCTTCTCTTGAAGACTTCAGGACTGATTTTTAAGGATTCTCTGGAATCAGCTGGGAATAAAGTAATGACTAGGAAGATTGAAACCAAGTTTTCTGTCTTTCCATCTCCCAAAAGAAAATACGTCAATTTGGCCCTTTATTTTTTTTTTCCTCATCACATGCATGCAGCATCTGATTTCATGCTTACCACTGGAGATTTCCTTGATCTGAACCAAATTTTGTCTGTTAGTGAGATAGATAGATTCAAATCAATTGAAAAAGAAAGACAGGCTCTATTTTGACACAAAATGTAGAAAATAGAGCTGCTAAAAAGTATTTGCATATTCTCCCAAGAGGGGTTCCAACACAATCATTTTTGTGGCTAGTGTCATCCTAAGCCATGCACAACAATTGGGAAAATATTGTCAGTTCCCTTTCTGCATAAGATTCAACTGACACCTCTGAAACATGAGGAAGTTTGAATACCTGCTCAAAGAGAGCTAAAATCAAAGGGGAACTGACACAACATTGTTTTGTACTTCCAGATCTTGAGAAAGTGCATATCATTCAGAGAAAAAAGAGGGGAAGTAATTCCCCTGACCCACAAAAGCTAGTGAGAGCATCCTGCACAAAATAAATACTCTTACTTCATGAGTGGAAATTATTATTTTCTTGATGTTCATACTGAGGCAACTGTAAAGTCAGTGTCATTTACAGAACATGAGTAGAAGAAATAAATAATTTCTGCTCAATTTTGGAGATAAATTCAACATAACCAGAGACAAAAATATTTTTAAGAATGCTGTTTGGTAACTAGTCTTTGTTTTGAAGTGCAAAGTGCTGAATGTGATAAAAAATTCAAATGTCAAGAGATATTGAGTCACAGAAACTGTTAATGAAAGTCTATCAATGTGAAATGTGATTTCAGAAAATGGAAAACAATTTTAATCTCTAAAAAAAAAAGATGCATTGGAAAATATAATTCATTTACAACTAGAAAAAAGATCAATAATTTCTTCCAAAGCTTAGTGTGCTAAGCTACCTGACATTATGTGCCCTAGGTATGCTTCTTATATCCATAAGCTCTCATTTGTTCAGTAAAATTATGAATAAAAGACAAATTTCAGCTTGAACATGAACATCTGAATGTGTTTTACTTCAGTAAAGAGAACTGTGATAATTACAAAAATAATGCTTCTGATCATCATAGAGACAAAAGTCTGATTATTTCAGGAAAGATTTGGTGAGTTTCACTGTTTATTTCTATATCCATTTTGTGCTTTTTAAATCCTACAAATCTTTACAAATTTTATATTGAGGTTAAATACATAAATATGCATGAAAACTGTAATTAAAGTTATTTTTTCTTTTCAAGATTTGCAGATTGACTGACGGATAGGCAACAGTGAATGATGCAATGATGCAAAGTATGAAAACTAATGAAAAATTATAAGCAGCAATAAATGCCTGTGTGAATAGCCTCAAATGAATGTAAATTTTAGATGTCACTTTTCATTAAAACCAAAGTTGACTCTCAGATATGATTGACAACTTTTATTATTAGTTCAAAAAATTCACATAACTTTATTTGATAGTCATCAGTATGAAAAGCAATGCAAAGACATTGGACATAGGGACAGGAGGCAATTTGGCCTCCTCACTCTAACTCCCCACTCTCCAGGGCAAGGAACCCAGGAATCCAGCAAGGAATCCAGACTGCCCAGAGAGGCTGTGGAGTCTCCTTCTCTGGAGATCTTCCAAATCCGCCTGGATGCCACCCTGTGCCCCGTGCTCTGGATGTCCCTGCTGGAGCAGGGGGGTTGGACTAGATGATCTCTAGAGGTCACTGCCAACCTCAACCATTCTGTGCTTCTGTGACTCTCTCCCTTTCACTCTCCGTCAGTTTTTCAGGAGATAATCTGGGCTCCCATAGACTTCAGGGAGTGCATCAAGTCGAAACCTTCCAAGCCACACGCCTTAGCCACCTGCTGAGCCACAGGCTGTATCTCTTGGATAAAGTCAGTGCTGACCACCTGTATTTATCCCCAATACCTTTCCTTAACTCAAATATAGCCTTCAAAGGAGTTGGCATTTACACAGCCACCTCTCCATGCAAATTCTATATAGTGCTTTATGATAACCAAAAAGGTCGATTAGGTGCAGGGTACACTAGAGATGAAAAGCAAGCCAACTGTATGTGCAGAGTAAAGAACTTACCCGATGAAAGCATTTAACACTCTTGCTCACAATGAAAAAAAATCCTCAGCAGCTACAGAACATTTATGAAACACAGCTGGTCTACATTGTTATATTTACTTTCTTTTACTTCTGCCAAGGGTGGACAAGAAGGTGAGGGGCTCTGCACACCCACCCTGTCTCAGGGAAAACAGCAGTCTTAGGACAAGACCCTTAAGCGCCTGCTACTGAATTCATTTAAAGTGAAAGGGCCTCATTACTGAACAAAATAACACTCTACTCCGATTCTGTGTCATGCTACGAGATGAGTCTCCAAAACAAACGGTAATAGCTGACAGTGGGTCTCAGCCTGGATCTGGCCAGGCCCTGATTCAGTACAAACAGTCCCACGAGTCACACCTGCTGAAAGCTGGAATGCAGGTCACCGTCAGCATTACCCTTGAAATATAAAACAAATTAGCCTAATGAAAGCAAAGCACAAGCAAGGCAGACTATTTTTATTCCTATCATACAATACGAGCATGCTGGGAGCTAATTTGAACAAAATGATCAATGAGAAAGGAGAAAGGAGGAGGGGGGGAAAAAAAGTCAGCTTATTTGGCCCAGCAGGTGCAATAACTCTAGCCTCCCTGGTAATGACATATAGCAGCAATTAGGAGACAAAGTAAATAGAGGATGAGAAATACTAAGGTAGTCCATAAAGTTAGTTGCTTTAAAAAGACACAATTTTCATGAAGAACAGAATATTGTGCAATGAAAACAAATGGTACAGGGAAACACAGATGTAATCATGAAACATCATCATATGTTTACTTTTTATGTGTACATTTTATGGCTGACAGAAATCATTAGGATCATTTACAACGACTTGCAGCATACGGCATGGCATAGATTTAGCACTTTCAAAGTAAGTCATGATGACAATAGCTCAGCTGCTAATGCAAAAATCACTTTGCCTCTCAGAGAAGAAATTATTTGCTTCCTAACAATATATTTGATGCAGAGGACAGTTTTTTGGAAATAGAGCAAGTGAAGCATCATAGAACCAGTTACAGGGATTAAAAAAAAAAGGGGATTTTAAGTCCTCCAGAGCAGTGACAAGACTGGTAGATATGGTTGAACTGCCCCCTCTTTGGAGGTACTTTCCTCTCCCCTGTGAAAAGGTAGAAAAATCTCACCTGCAAAAACAGATGTAACTGCCAGACTGCAGCTTTAACGTGATTTTCACCCAGACTGTTGAAACTGGTCTTCCAAAGCCCCTTCTGTCTTCAGTACACAGAGACAGGCTCTTCTGCAGAGAAACACAGAGTAAATGCTTAAATATGGGTGTCCCAAATCACCTCATAAGACTTTAGTCTGTCAGCCACAGTCAAAGAATAAGTAGTCTGGTATGTTGTACACTGAAGTAAATTCAAGGTAAGCTACATGCTGACACTTTTGTAATGAAGAACTCTTTCAAACAGCCTACTGTGGTTACTCAAAAGCCTACTAGACACCCATCCAAAAACTGCTACTTCAGTAGAACAGTTGACTTTGGCTTCTTTTTGACACTAGAGAAAGATTTACAGGAAAAAAAAATCCCTCTCAAAAGTATATTTTATAGGTGCTGTTAATCTGTATTAACTAAAGCTTGGCAGCTAAATAATAACAATAATAGTAAGTAAACAAACTGTGATGGCTGGGAAGACTATTGACCTTGATAAAGATTAGATCATAGTTATGGAGCCTTTGAAGCATTTCTTCCCAGAAAACTTTGCCTGGAGGTAAAGAGGAGCTCTGTCACTCAAAGAGATGTCTGGGCAGAATTTTATATTATTTTTTGGTTTTCTAGTGCAAGTAGATGAGCAGTTCCCCACCTCTGACATATTTAACCTCTTACACTCTCTAGAGAGGTGGATCACCACATGCAAAGAAATTATTTGTATGAATGCAGTGACCTAGTGTTTGCAGCATTAGGCTTTAGTGGGAAGGTCAGTGTAGAATAGCTAGGTTTTGGAGAACGGCTGGTGTGTTTCTAATGGTCCTGGCAATCGTTCCTAACATCTAACAGCCTAACAAAGCAAAGTCATTGCTTTGGACTTCAAAAATTACACTATATTTTCAGGACGAAGCAGTACTTTTCTCTACTGTGATACCCAGACATATTTTATAGGCATAAAGTCTATCTGATTATATGAGTCCCTCACTATCTGAAATTCTAACATACCTCATTACCTTTACTATCTTCCTGTGTTATGCTACAATTAGAAAATTGAGCCTTATTAATTAAAAAACACTCATGCTACAAATTGACTAAACATCTTTTCTTCTTTCTTCTGCAAACACTCACCACTATATAGTGCCTCATTGTTTTCACTCCTTGAATAGATGTCTCTAAAAAGCACAAATAAAGAGAATTAAATGCTGTGTCAAACGACTGGTACCGCATGTTTAAACACCTGCTTCCCTTCATCAGTCCTTCATAACATTGTTAAACGATAATTATACATACTGATGAGCAACAAATCAAAATACTGTAATCTGTAATGAAAAGGGTTTTGCTAATATTACCCATAAGGCATTAATCGTCTGTTTAGACTGTTCTTGTGTGAGAAAACATACCTCTGTATACAGAGAAAGACAGACACATTGAGAACTTCACTGTATTTTTCTCTCAGCAGTCGGCATCATGCAAAACATGGTTTACTGCTCATTTTGGATTTCATATGGCAAAGGGCACTGGAGAGTTTTTATATGGTTCAGTCTGAACTGCATATTGCAGAGTATAAGAACTTTGTTTAAAATAATGCTTGCCTGCCAGGGTCACTGCCTCCTGATACTGCCCTCACTGCTGCACTCTGTCTCACATGGTCAACAATTTGAGGCATGGGTTGCCACACTTGTGTGTTGGGATACACACATTGCATCGTGACAGCACTGCATCAGCTTTGTTTATTTAGAGAAAAATGAAGAAGCAAAAAAATCATTCAAAGGACATCTGCTTCTATATTTCCCTTGTTCTCCTTCCAGTATGCTAGGTCATGGGGTAAAATATGACATTCACAGGCAAATTTCTGTCCTTCTACAATTGGCACTTAATACTACTGCTACAATTGCAGATTTGTGAGCAGTATCGTGACAAGAACTAGCACAAAGCAAACAGCCTGTAAGCAGTCAATAAAATGACACGCAACTGCAGAAACTGGTATTTTTGAATACTGTATTTATTAAATCCAAGTCAAATCTTAGAGTTTCTTGAAAGAAAAGAGGGCTGCTTTCAGGCAGTTTGCTTCACATTGCTCTCTCAGCTATCGTTTCCTTCAGGGGGTTGTTGTCTTGTGAAAACTCTTCCCTAACTAGATCATCAATTTCTGACTTGCAGAAGATCGGAAGCAGAAGAGAGAAGGAACAGCCTCCATCCCTTATCTTATTTCTAATGCATATCTTCCACTGTCAAGCAGGGTTAATGCAAGAGACAAGATAGGGCTGCTACTGCGCCATCCCTGCACTAGACCCCGCTGTGAAAATTAAATATCAGCTACGACAAACTCAGTGGGTGATATCTATTAAAGAACAGGAGAATATTCCTTGTGAAGCAGCACGTCCATTTTTTGTCATCTTGATCCTGAGCTGCACAAGCGGGACACAAACAGGGACTAAAATTCAGAACTCTGACAGATAGAAATAAGCAGCAATCCAGCAGAATTCTTGGCTTTGCAGCACGTTCTGCTATTCCCTGGACCACATTAACTGCTCATTAACACTTTCAGTGTTTCATAGGCAAAAAATGGCTTTTTCTCTCAGTCTTTAACTGTCTCCTTAGTCTTATAGACCTCGTTTGCTGATACTCCTTTCCAATCCTTTTCTCTCCAACCATCTAATTAATTGATTAGAGTCAGGTTAAACTCAGAGCAGTTATTTTCAGCTTGCACTTCAGAAGGCTAAAATTTGCAGTTAAACATGTAGAAGGATCTATATAAAATTTGTCAGTTAAAACGGAAAACTTAGATGATTGTCTCCCAACAATGCTAGTTAGTTTAAGGGATTTACCTCACTCTCCAAGATACCTAGGTTTGTTCTGCAGTTCTTTACGAAAAATATCACAAAATCCACCACCTTCTTTTCACATTAGGAATACTGATGTTCAGAATATTTGCGGTATGCTTATATGCAATGCAAGTTTCAGTGCCTAAATGACACATTTTGCTATTAGAGTGCCAAACTCCAGAGCTTTGTAATAAAAATATGTGAACCACTTGCAGGTTTGCATCTTGCAGGCTGTCTGCCTTTCAGATGACAAATGAATAATACTAATTATTATGAAAATATTATTATGAAAATAATAATTACCTCCAGAGTATAATCCACAAATAGGAGTAACTTGAAGTACCTGCCTGATAGGTGAATTTGAGTCAGTTGCACCTGAAGGGAAGTTCATGCACATTTTGCTGTCAGTCTTGTTCCCCACTGGCTATTTCCTCCCATCATGTAATATGTAATAGTCTCACACAGTCCTAAACTGTAGTTACATATCGTTTCATCCTTACAGGTGTGATTTTGTCTTGAAAATAAGTTTTCTTCATAGACTAAACAAACTAGCTGTGAGCTTGTCACTAGACCCATGTTCCAGCAATTTGCTGTTGTCTTCCTCAGCAGCATGGCTTAATCTGACACAGCTACTTTCATGTTTACAAAATAACTTTAGCTCATGATTTGTTGTATTCACACAAATTTAAGATGCTGTACATGGTGCACCAAGGCACTTACATATAATTAATCATTCTGGATTCAGCAATCACACAGTGCAGAGGGGATTTTCAAAACTTATACTTATTTTCGAAGGAAGCAGAGCTAAACTAACACTAAGCATTTTTTTTTTAATTTCACCCTATCTGTCTTTGCCTAAAACCCTAGGAAACAATTTAAAAAGCTGAGCCCAAAGGAATTTAAGCAGGCAACATAACAGGGCTAATTACACTTCTCACTGACAGAGATGTAAATCTAGAGCAGTTACTTAGATGTTAGCAGAATTACCCAGTTTCCAACTGAATCTTGGGTGCTTTCACCTTGGAAAGGGAACCTCTAAACAAATGAAGTACCTTAAGGTACGGACAACCAGGCCATACTTTAGATTCCTTCTGGTTGTGAACAAAATCATAGGATGTAAGCAGAAGTAAAACTTGACCTTGTGTTTATAGAAAATAAACATAAGGTTTGTAGAAGAAAAACAAGTCACAGAAACATAACTGCATATTTTATTGCTTAACTAAGTAATTGTATTTACTGGAGTAATTTATTTAAAAGGCTAACTGCAGTCTCAGCATTGATACTTCAAATATTGTTACTAAAAATATTCATTGCTCACTCTTTTCTCATTCCTTTTGATTCTGTAAGAACAACAAGGGTTTTATTTCTACTCATTTTAAAATATAATATAGTCTTTGGGATATTTTGTGTTAAAGTACTTCTTTAAGTACTTTAGCATTGAAAAAGCATTGAAAAAAGTTTCATAAAATTCTATCGAAATTATATCTGCTGTATTAATTAAATAAATTATTAAATAATTAAATTGAAGCTTTGGGGAAAGCAAGGGAATGTGTAAAACTGGTAGATCAGCAAGACAGCATAGATGTCCACTACATTTTATTCTACGAAGCTTACAAATGAGTTGGGGAGAAATAGCCGAGAGAAATTGCACACAGCAAAATATCTGCAATTATCAGGAAAACTCACACACCAATAGAACTGGGCTGTTACAGGCCTGTATATTAGCTATTTATTTGCTCCAGTACAAACTGAAGGTAACTTGCTGCCAGAGTAGAAATTCAATGCTTGACATCCTTATAAATGAACAGTACAAAGAATAACGCAGCAAAAGTTTGGTGTGCCTAGTACAACTTTGCCCCTACACTAGCAGTGCCTCAGAATCTCAGAAATAAACCACACTCTCTTATGACCACAAAGGCATCAGCAAAATACCTCCTACGCACAGACTATCAGCAGCCATTTAGTGCTTTGATAAAGTCATCCTGAGGTTGCTTCAAAGGGGCATTTGAATTTCCTAGCAAACCCCCATTTTTCCTGGAAGATCTTGAGTCTCCACTAGGGGGTATTACCAGTATGTCTATATTGACATAGTCGCACCAGCAAAGCCAGCCTCCCCTCTTCCCCTTCAGTGTCCTAATTTGCACCAAACTCAACATTTATTTATTTTTTTTTTTTTTTTGCCAGTGAGTGCCTAGCAGACTCCCTGCAGCCCTGCAGTCAGAGGGTGTGATATTCCCAAGTTGCTGTATTGTAAGAAAAAAAAAAAAAACAGAGACTGCAAGATCCTGCTCACCTTGCCCAGCAAGAAACTGGTTTATTCTGGGTACTATAGAGAGCTAGGACTGAAATTTTCAGGGTAGCCCTGCACACCTATGCAGACATCCACTGCTGACTGCAGTCTCCAGCACAGTCTCAAACCTTGGACCTCTCAAGGCTGTAAGCATATAACTACACAAGTGGCAGTTCCTGCCCCAAAACCCTTAAAGCCTACAAGCAAAACCAGGTAAAAGGGACCATGACCAAGCTGAGGGAACAGCAGCTAAATGACAGCAGCCACAATAATATTGGCTTCATTCTTTATGGCTTTTCAGTAGGACTTGCTGGATGGAAACACGAAGGAACTCCAAGTGGTAAGGAACTACTTCTGCATCAACACAATGAAATATGGTCTTTACAGTAACATTTGCAAAAAGCACTGGAATAACATCTTAAGTGATGGTTTGTTAACTGCTCCACCAGCTCCAGTGCTTGGCTGCTTCCACGCTAAAAGCCTCATGACTACTGAAATGCAGAAAGTGACCACGGTCTGGGACTCTGATAGCCAGAAACAAAGACAGCGGTGTAACTGGTAGCAAGGATCATGGCCCTAGTCCTGCCCTTCCTTCCACACTGCTGTGACACTTCACTGAAGCACCTTCTGTGCTCAACCTGAGACTTCTGGATTACACTTAATGTTAAAAAGAATTAGATGCTATCATTGAATGTGCTACATGTCATACCTGAACAGAAGAAATTAAGGTGAAAGAGGCTGGGTCCTACCTTCCAGTTCAAACATTTTCAGTAAATCATCACACAGATTTCAGTAAACAGAAAGCAGGCAGCAAACTAGCTTTTTGTTATTAGCACTGTTATTAATTATAGTAGTAGTCATAGTAATTAACAGTTATTAACTTTTAATAGTTAATGAACCCTTATCTTTGTACCAATACTAAATACTGATTCTCTGTTAAACCTCTTTAGCCACAGGAAGGTCAAAATATGCATCCTCACAGTATAAAATTCTGTTCTCAAATGTAGAAATATGAACTGTATTCATTTATAGCATGGCAATTCATCTTTCTAAGTAAAAAGGGGCTTTAAAATAACAATACTGTATTATACATCACTTGCAGTTACCTTAAGGTCCTTTTATTTAGAAATGTAAAAAGCATTTTAGCTGTTCTTGTACAATTCTATGTATTCACACAAGGGAAGATCTATAGCGAGGGATAGGAAGCATTTCTGTCAGAAATCAGATCAGATATGATCATCAGATATGGATGAGGCGGATACAGATGAGAAACGTGCAGACTTACGCACAGATCCTCCAGTGCAGGTGGATTTTAAGACCTACAGAAGGCAGTGTATTAAAAAACTGCTAATTTGCTCCCACTGAAAACCAGGTAGACCATGCTGACGGACAGAGACAACCCTTTCCTCAATGCACAGCAGTGCTTATCAAGAGCATCTAACACCAGAGGTTCAGTGTCATTTTGTCACTATGACTGCCATCCACAGTGATAAAATGGTGGCTGCAGGAAAGGCCAGTACTCATTGCTATGGTCAGAGGTAGCGGGTAACAGGCCTGTGCACTATAAAACATGTTCAGTATTAACCTAATCTTAATGCAAATAGAATGTATTTCAGGGTGTATTTTTCTATTTAAAACAGTCCAATGAATTCAAGCAAGTTGACCAAGTCAGGATCTATTAATGCAAGCCAATACTCAACTGCAGTGCTGCTAGTTGTCACAGAATATTTTATAGAAGTATGTGTCCAAGGCACAGCATATTGCCTCTCAGAGCCAGACTTATGTGGGCTAAATCATATCACCAGGCCCAGCATTTTAATGCCAGAATAGCACAGGAAAAAAAAAAAAAAAAAAAAGCAGTCAGTGTTTAGGGCTTGTGTTGGAAGAATACAGTGGCCACCACTGAAGGCTTACCCTCCTAACCACTTAGAGTAAATAGGAAGGAAATTAGGACAATTAGAACAGCTAAAATGTAAATGACAGAGTCAAAAACCTTTTTGGTCCAGTTCCTATTTGTTTAAACAAAGCCCTAACCAGCTACAGTCAGGGAGGTCTGCAATGGATCCATGGCAACGGAAAGCTGGGGCCTACAGCTACCATCTTCCCCAGCATGCTGACATTAATTTAATAGTTGTACATGCACACGTTTCAGGAAAAATCACTGGGCTCAAGCTTCAGTCACTGAAAAAAAATTGCATCATTAGCAAATGAAAGAAAAAAATATAACAGGTCAGCAATTTTCTTGATGAACTCATGTATTTATTTTTATTTGAAAGAGAAAGATTAAATTATTCTTGCAATTTTTGTGCTTTGTAGCTGCAGTGAAAAGAAAATTGCACTTATAAAACAGATTTTATTTCTTACAAAGCAGATGAATAAAATCATTGCTTCAACATCTATATATTCCTAAAATATTCTTCATAGAGACATCTGAATACCGTAGTAAATGTAAAAGGTGATGGTACTAACAAGGGTGCTAAAGATTACATTGATTGAGCAGCACTCTGAATTCGGTTTGTTGTTGTATATGTTGCTTTATAATCCCAAGGGGGGAGGTAATTTAATAATTTAATCAGTTAAAAGATCAAGAGTTATCATGAGAATACTGGCTCCAAATCTGATCAAAATAGTAATTCCTTGGAACCCCACAAGGTATTTAGTATTAAAAAAAAAAAAAAAAAAAAAAAAAAGGAAAAGAAAACAATATACAAAATTTAAACAAAATATAACAACACAAAAA
>JAVCKT010037235.1:32293-33522 GCA_032273925.1 Rhynchotus rufescens | reverse complement strand
AATTCCAGCCTCCACAATACAAAATGCTGGGCTAGATTTTGGATCAATGTAATACCTACCCCGGTAAAGCACTTAGAAAGGAAAACATCCACAAAGTGTCCCATTAGGCTGACAAATTCACAACACTATGAATAGAAAACCAGAATAAGGCATTGTGTTTAGGGAGCATGAATGGATTTCAGATCTGTAGTGTTTCATCTATATGAACAAGGTTAGATAGGCTATCACGTACTGTCTTGCTGTTTATTAGATCCACATACTACAGACACACGTATTCAAGTATATTAGGAATCAATTGCAGAATGAATTATGGCAATTGCATTGGGACTAAATAGGGGCACATGGGAACATATTGTATTTAAGCTTCCATCTGTACAGATGTAACTTATCCATGCTGAAGATGATTAACTGGGAAGTACTTCCCCATGTCCCCTCATACACCGGATATCCCTCCGCAAAACATATGGTGCAGGACCCATGTGTAGCAGTGCTCTGCCCTTCAATAACTCCATTTGGAGGCAGAAGGGGATTTTCTGTTTTGAGGAAAATATCTGAGTCCAACAGATTAATAAACTATTTGGATTCCTTAGATAACACCTTTGGGGCAAAAAGGATGCTCTGGTATAGTCTAGTCCTGATCTATGCAAAGTCCCTCTCTGCCAAACTGCGTGTGTGACCTTGACACAGGTTCATTTCTTTGCCCTTCAAGGGCAGTCTGAATTGTGGCTGTGTGAATAAGAATCATTGCATATACAGGCAAAGCCTGAGTTACAAATCTCTATTGCTGCACATACAATTGACACTGAAAAAGAATTTTAAACAAAACAAACACAGGGGAAAAATTCTATAGGAAGACAGAAAGGATGGTTCCGTGCATAAAATCTTGCCTTCTCTTTCTCCTTCACGAGCTGAGCCCTCCTGGCAAGTACTGTAAACCAGAGAGACAACAAAGTCACTAATTGCAGCACAGCTATTGAAATAATATATGCCAGAGCAGCCACAGCTTTCTGTCATCTTGCTAGGGCACTTGGGTTGCGCCAGCCATGTGTGCGAGTCAGTTAACTCCTTGCATTATACAGCCTGTTAGTCAAACGAATTGTTGGAATAATCTGTCCCTAGTCAAGCCAGGGAAGGCTGTTTGCTTAACTTCAATGATATTTTACAAAAAGTAAGCACATCTAGTACCACAGTCATGGAATTGTAAATATTTCCTTCTTATTAAAATGGAC
>JAVCKT010037235.1:19793-27293 GCA_032273925.1 Rhynchotus rufescens | reverse complement strand
CCTTCTGCTTTTCTAATGTTAATGCGCCGCTTATATAAGAAATGGGAAAAAGGGGGGATGTATGGGGAGGCGGGGGGGAGGTTAGGCCGCGATTATGGCCAACGTGATGCCGCAATTCTGAAAGCAGAACTTAATATTTCGGAGGAAATGACCGCGTTTGCCTATTTTCTCTGCCCGTCCCCGTGCAGCAGTATGTCCTTTCCTCCCGCTAGTAAGCGGGGTTTAATCCTGCGCCTACCTCGGAGTTGCAGCAATTACAATAACAGGTTTTAACGCTTTTTAATTTTTTTTAATAAAATAAAAATCCCGTGGCTAAAGATGGAATTGTGAAAATTCTGAGTTCGTTTCACTGTGAGAGGCTACATCACACTGCACATTAATAAACAACTGTAGGAGTTTTTCAGCATCCAGGAATAACTCAGACATTCGGCTGCGTTCTTTTGTCTGCAGAGCAGCAAGCAGGGTAATGGAAAGAAAACCCACCAAGACATAAAAACACAATTTATACCTTTTTAGCGAGCAAAGAAGAAGTTGGTTAACGTTTGAAAGGGGAGCAGTAATGTATATTTATTGACAATTTTATTGTAATAATTAGATGTTTACACAGTCTGGACATTGTGGCTAAATCACTTTCAGCATGTTTATTTGTAAAGGGCTGTTTTCAGGGCAGTGCAGTAGGCTCATTAAGAAGACAGACTGCATTAAGATTCAAAGAAATTACTACTTCCCAGGCTTTGCTTCACTGGCTTGGATTTAAAAAAAATAAAGGAAAAAAAAAAAAAAAAGGAAAGGAAACAAGAAAAATTAAAAACCCAACAGCAATATCATCCAAATAGCCAACAGCCTAGAAATAATGAAATAAAATGGAAAATGCTTCCTCCTGTAAGGGAAACTTCATCTTTTCTCTTCCCAAATTTGCTGTTGTGCATTCGAAGCTATGTGCAGATTGTGGATGCCACTTCTAAGTGTCTCCCTGTGACCGTAAGTATATATAGATCCCACACCTATATTTATTTCTTTCGCTCCAGCTAAATGACTACATGATATTAAAGATAAAGCTTTCCTGCTGTATATTTTTTTAGGCAGAGCAAAGATTTCACTGCTAGGAAGTCTTTAAGCCGGTATTGGGTATGCAGGTCTGTTTGATATATGGCTGCCTTTTTTTCTTTTTTCCTTCTTCTTCTTCTGTTAAAGGAAGATCACTTTTTATTACTACTTCTCAGAAATACTTTTGAACAAATGTTCATTAATAATCAGGAAACTACTCCACTTTTTTTTTTTTTTTTTTTTTTTTTTTTGTTAAAAAAAGCAAATAAGCAGGTTAAACTTTTATTCCTAGCTTGCATAAATCTAAATTCTCTACAGAACCCAATCTGGGGGCTTTTTCATTAATCAGTCTAAAAGAATTTGTTTGTCCTGATGTGAATTTCCTATATGCAAAGAGAGCCTAAAGGCCAATTACAGATTTTTCTTTTTGCTCACAAAGGGCAGTGAAAGGAAGGCAGCCGAAACAGAGGCAGCTTTCAGCAGCACAGACTTGCTGAGAAAGTCCTTCCATACCAAGTTCTGCATAGAAGAGTGTAGCACTGCATTTAGCACAACATCCACTTTAAAATTTAAAAACCCTTAAAAAATTAAGGCAGTAAATAGGCTATAATGTCGTTCCCGTCCTGGTATCCTTCCATTACAATTAAGGAATCAATATGCAGTATTTATTGCTGAAAGATTATGCAGAAAGAAGACCGTATAAAAGGAACCATGTGCTTAAACCTCCCTGATTTTCCTTTAGCTGCCATTTAGCTTGAAAGAATACTATTTTTTTCCCAGAAGCAGACTTGCTAAAAGCCATCCAGTGCGTACAATATAAATCCCATCTACTCCCCACCCTCACAAATAAAAACAAAGACGATAAAAGAAATGGATAAAGAGGTGACAGTTTGTATGGAAAATGCTGGGTTATATTTCTTGAAAGCTGCACAAGTCAACTTACAAACTTGAAATATTACAGATTCAGTTTCACAAGTCAATCACAGCTATATATTTGGACTTGTAATTACTGTCAGTTTTGACAGAGAAAGCAATAATTTTTCCCTGACATGAGAGTTTCAATAAAATCAGGTAGCCACATCACAGAACAGTTTCTTACACAAAGAATTAAAAGGACTTCTCTCAGAGATAAAGAATACTACCAAAATTACATATGTGTCACATATTTAATTAAAGAGTATGGAAGGAGAAAAAAGAAAAAAAAAAAGAGGATGATCCTTTCCAGGTAGACCCAAGCCAAAGCCTATTATAAGAATGAGAATATTTCTATGTACTTGACTGGAGTCTGGAAAAATCCCTTTCTGTTTGTAAAAAGGGGGAAAGAAAGAACAGACAAGACTGAAGACTATTTTTATCTTTTTCTTTATTCCATGAGGCAGCTTCCCCTACCAAAGTGATAGGTGAAATTTAAGTACCCGAGGTGAATAAATGGCTACAACTTGAAATTGTAGCTATTTTGCTTAAAAATGCATGAGTGAAGTGTTTTTTCATGACAATTAGAATAAATGCAATGTCTCATGTTCTCAAAATTGTTTTAATATCGGATACAATCAGACATGCTTGGAGGCAATGATACTGCTGAGAGGAGCCCTGGTTTAAAAGCTACTAATCGCTGGCCTGAAGAACCGCTGCGGGAGAGCCCTGAATTCCCAGCACGGTGCTGGGAAGGAACCAGGTTCCTGCTTGGAACTTGTGAAGTTGAAGGAGCATTTTAACCCAAAGGCCAGGATGGGTTTTCGCATCCCAAGGAAAAGCAAGCCCAGACTTCCCTTTACTGTGCCATCCATAAGTGACAGCAGGTGACTTATAGACCTGTATATAAACCTGGGTTGGCGGGACCAGAAGGGCTCCGGTCTCCCCTGCCCCTACCCCAGGCACTGGAAAGGAGCAGATTCCCTGCTAATTCTCCAAATCCTATGGAGATGAAAATTCCAGGAACTCCAAGGCAACATACTCCAAAGCTTTCCTACCCTGATGGTGGAAGAGCTATACCTTGCAACCACCCTGAACCTACCTGGGAGCAACTTAGGCCTCCCATTTCTTGATGGCATCTCAACTGACATGTTCCTATTCAGCAAACCTAAGGCACGAGCAAGTTATCAGAATTGCACTTAATTATGAGAGCAATAAATCTGGCCTACGGAAAACAGAATATACTGCGGCCCATATACAGATGTTATAATTCTGTGTCAGCATACTCTTATCCCGAGATAAATTCTGGTTACTATACACTTGCTCTTCTGCTGAAAGGAGAGAGGCACGGCCAGCACATTCATCTGCCGTTGGCAGCTGTCTATAATAAAGGTTACCGGAGACAACTGCAATACCTGCCCTTGTACAGTGTAGACTGAGGAGGGGCAGGGAGGTGCCAGGGGGTCAGAAGCAGCTCCGGGGGCAGCTCTGCAAGGCTGCAGTAGCTGCACGGCTTGCAGCAGAACCGGCGCTCAGCACCTCGGCCCAACAGGGCAGAACTCAGCCCAGCATCTGCAGAGCTGGGAATCGGGAATAGGGAGGGCGCAAAACGCTGCCTGCCGCCTGGGAGCACCTCACCCTTCAGGAGGTCTGCTCCAGGCAGCCGGGCTGAGAACTAACAAAGTCGTTCACTTGGTGTCTTCGGGAAATTCCGTGCATTGGGGTAAGTGCTGTGCAGAGTGAGGCTGAACAGCAAGAAATACTTCATGGATAACCATCATCCTATATCCAGATCCAACTCCCGGTGAGGGCATTTTCTAAAGCATAAAAGTTATTCCCAAAACACTAACAACTTGATTTTCAATCCCCTTTTTTCACACTACTACACACTTCAGGAAAAGCCATAGAAAACACATGACTTACTACTACCAGTAAGGAGTTAATCTCATGCACTCGGATTAAGATTTACCCACATAACCTTCTTTCCTGGGGTTAAGGGGAAGTTACACACATAGATTCCTTTGCCTCAGGCTGCACTCTCAGAACTGACCATGTTTTCAAGAAGCAGATAGTGTAAACAACAGAACACATTTGTGTCATTGCCAAGCGCCCACATTCCCAATTCTTTCTGTGGCACCAGCACATCCGACAACACTCAGGATGAGCAGAGCCCACAGACATAGGAAGGGCAGCCGCTAATAAGGATTATGATGAATGTAGGCTGAACAGCTATTGTAATTTCAGTTAATACGTTTAGCATATAGTACATCTACTGTTACTGTGAACTAGACAGAATTATTGAAATAATTGCCTGAATTATCAGAATTAATTAATAATCAGACACTGTTTACCAAATGAAATAGGCTCTCAGGAACTGGTCAGTAGGCAGTGTTCTTCCTTTTCAATGGTCCATAAGTGTCATTTTGGTTATTTTTAGACTAAATTAATATAAAACGTATTCTGCAAATTCAGATGTTATGATATCTAGGCAAGGGTGCTGTTCAGGAAGGCCTCCTTTGTGGGGGACTTTAGGGGGCACCAACCAGAATGTGCAAAATAAAATCCCGTTGAAATGCGTTATCTTTCCTGCTCAATGCAACGAGGAGGATGAATCCCCCGTGCGGGCTGCCCATGCTCCTAGGAACTCTCAGCTTCTCTGATAAACAGGGCATGCAAACAAGGACGTGTCACATCACCATTTGCTGCTGTGCTCTCAGGTCGGGCTGTAACTCAGAATCCTGATCCACTCCTGATGTACAAAGACCTACATAAACTATAAACATAAACATGACCTCATTGGAGATGCTCGGCAGTAACGAGGCAGCCATGGGCCCAAGGTAGTGTCACCCACTCATTAGTAAGGATCAGTTTTGAGCAAAGGGCCAACCAGGTGGGTGTTTCTCCTCTAGTGCTTGCCTAAGTCTGCCACAGGCCACCACTGGTGCAAATCCAGGTTCATTTTTCTACACCTGAAAGACAGGTTTGACCTGACTCCGGAGCAATGGTATTTCAGGAAGCTGCATGTGTTCTCCTCTTCCTAACTTTGCATGACACATGAGTACACATGAGTGCACATGAGTGCACATGAGTGCAGGAGAGCAGCAAGAGACAGTGCAATCATAAAAGCAGCTTAGGAGCAGATGTTGTTGTGGACATGTTTGTCCTCAAAGGCTTTGCTCGCGTCACTTCTCTGCGAGGCAGCCCAACCACTGAGCTAAGAAACTCGCTTCCTGAGCACTGCTCCAGGTCAGGGTTGGCCA
Organism: Rhynchotus rufescens; assembly: GCA_032273925.1. NCBI lineage: Eukaryota > Metazoa > Chordata > Aves > Tinamiformes > Tinamidae > Rhynchotus > Rhynchotus rufescens. The sequence continues at coordinate 22,074 of JAVCKT010037235.1, read as the reverse complement.
CAAGCCCACAGAGACCCAGAGCTCACCCGAGGCGGCCCTCGAAAGGCCCCAGGCCCAAGGGGCAGCCTCGCTCCGGCAGCAGCGAGGTGCCAGCCTTACAGATCCCAGCCTCCACAACACGGTGGCCTCAGAAGCTCAGCACTGAATGGGCAGGACCCTCATGATAGGCCTTCCAGAGCAATACTAGGTCTCTTATTTGATAATGTGGTGTGTCTGTTTGGTTTGTGAAGTAATGGAAATTTAGAGGCAGAGATTAACTGCTACTTTCATTTTGCCCTGGCATCTGAAAACGAATCATAAAATTAGCCTGATGACAGGGGGAGAAAAAAAAAAAGATGGACTAAAAATTGGAGCCCAGAGTATCCTGTTGGTACAGGCAAACAAAAACTGATGCCACCAAAGACACACAATGTTTAACAACAGGCTCCTAACATAATGCACTTTAAGAGCACTGTCATGATGGGCAACGTGAAGCAACGGAAAAGGGAAGATACTCAAAACAGAGCCCTTAAACAACTGGAAATAACATAAAAACGCTATTGAAATACCATTTTTCAATAATAAAAACGTATAGTCACACTGCCATGACCATGCAGACATAAGTACCTTTTAGAAATGAAAAGAGGCATCAAAATCTGATTATAAGTGAATACATAATAAAATCTGCTCATTCCCTCAACGTACATGTGTATGTACGCACGTGCATTCATCCCTGGCTGCCTCTAAATGTAAGGGGAAAACGGCAATCCTCTTGGAACCGGGCAATGGAAAAGAAAGGAGGAAAGGAGGTCCCCGGCTTCGCTGCTGCACGATGTGCACAACCAAAGCGCTGGTTGCTCGAGGCTTGACAAGCCCCATGGCACAACTTGCAAACATAAAACCCATTCCAGCAAGCTGGAAGTGGCCAAACTGGTAAGGCTCCTCTGCCAGCTTAAATCTTCCTTTCCACTGTACCTAAACGCAGATTTTTTTTCATTTCACAGCATAAACTTTCAAATGTTGTTGTAAAATGCTCATTAACCATCAAATATCTTTATAGAGTAGCCCTTGTTTTACAACAGAGGGTGAATGGAAGTTTGTTGTTCAGGTTGGGAGACGTGCAGGATGCTTTGAGATAAAAGCTCCAACACACCAGTCTGCAAAAAATGAATACAGATGAATGGGTTTCAGTGGCATTTGCAACTATCTGCCTCTGCCTACCAGCAGCTCCCGTTTTCCAGCTGCCTGCATCGCTATGCTGTGTTCTCCCGCTCATTGCTACAAGGTGACATCTTGTGTTTTTCCTTTTTCTTTTTTTTTCATTATTATAAGACTTGCTCTTCCCAGAAGGCTAGGAAGGAGCTGACATCTCAGGCTTTAAATTTGACTCATGGTGGCGTATCTTGCAGCGCAGAGGTTGTTCTTCTAGTTGGCTTTGGATCCAGTTCCCTCTGGACTTCTCTCTGTGGTGAGATCTCTTTTTGAATAAGAGCAGAGCTCTGGGCAGCAGAAAGAAAATTGTCTAGACCCTGTTACAAAACCATTCCTAAATAAATGCATAAATGGCCCTAATACAATGACTCAGCCTTTATCACTGCCTGTTCTGCTTTACAACGTAATGGGGAGAAGAAATGCACGCTCCTTGGCACAGTGTAGTGTGATGAGAAAAGTGGTACCCTTTGACTCGCACATTCTGCCATGATCCTGGCTTCCCTTTAGCTCTTCCTTTAGCAGGAAGAGACTGGCTAAGTCATAATTACGTTCCAAAGGCATGAAATATTGTGCTTATACCCGTCTGAATCCCACATTTCAAGTCTGTAGGTTGAAGCCTGTTGGTGCTGGATCCGTACAGCATGACAGGGGATACAGGGCAGGAAATGAAGGCTAGAACAGAGATGCAGCTTTGGCAGCACACTCCTCCCTGGGCTCCGTGTCAGTGTTTCTCTAAATAAAGATGGAATTAAGCAGATACTTGTCTGAGAAATGTCAGCTTCAGAGAATGTCTGGTTAGCGAAGGTCTCGCGGTGTATCAGTACACTGTGCTACGTAAAGCTGTTTATACAGGTTCCATGCACGCACACAGTCTCACAACTACCTATTAAGAGACATTTCTTGTCAACTTGAGGGACACCGATGGGAGGAACAACCAAAGGCTTGTGCAGCTGAACAGCATCCCATGGTCACCTACCTGTGGACTGCCACCCTGTTTTGGTATTGTGCAGCTTCCCTACTGATACCAGGGAGAAACCACAGTTTGGTTCTACATCTACAACTTTGTTTCTCTCTACCTGAAATAGAAAAA
>JAVCKT010037231.1:0-12194 GCA_032273925.1 Rhynchotus rufescens | reverse complement strand
GCTTCCCTCTACACTGATGGAAATAAAATATTCAAGTGAGCCACAACAAAACCAGAACATGTTTCAAAGAATGTGGCTTCTACAGGCAATGGGAGTAAGAACTGTGAAAGTTCCAGTTTACAGGGAAAATTAAACTGATTTAAATAAAAATATTTGTAGGAGAATTCACTGCAGTGTGTATTGCCTGGACTGGTGCTTTTTGTCTTTGCAGGTTAGCAGCTCCTTACTGAAATTTGTATTTTTTTTTTTTTTAAAAAAACACTACTATTTTTTAAATCCTATTTTTATAATATTAACATTTTCACACCTGTGTATTTTGTTCTGGAAATGTGTTGTGACAGTCTTAACAGTGCTTGGCTTTGAACAGTGTCATATGGGTTGAAGGAAGATGATTTCTCTGCCTCGTAAAGTGTGTGATGCTTTATGACTTTGTTCCTCCCCTGATGACTTTTCATAACATCCCAGGGTGTTGTGAAAGTCCAGCTGAGAAAATGCAAGCTTGGAGCTGTGTAGAATACTTTTAGAACTGCCTTAATACTGTGTGAATGAGTAGGCAATATGTGATTCTCAAATTTGTACTGAATGTTTGTAACAGCAATAGCAAGAGAATGTAAATAAAGGAAAAATTCTCATAGTCTTTGTTTAAAAAAAAATGTTCTTTAGATGTTCATTATGATGTAGTGGCTTGGGTCATGCAAGTCATCATGCATAATAAGTGGTATGTACAAAGAATATGCTTTATTGGCTCTCAGGCTTATAGCTGATTGCATCTGAAATTATACATTTGATATCTCTGGAGAGAAAAGTAGTTAGATTTCTTCTATGTATTTCTCTTAATACAATGAAGCTTAATGACAGGAAAGTTAAAAGAAGATGCATTTCCTTTTACAGAATTCTAAAAGCACAGTTAGCCTGGGAAGCTGTGTCATAAAATGCGAGTGAAGACAGGTGCTGGCTATTCTTTTGTTTCTCTGTCTAAAACAAAAGACTTTTGTTTGTTTGTTTTTAAGGAAAAATTAGATTAGCCAGAATCTGTAGATTATACACTGAAGATCAGGGAAGTTTTGGAGATGCACAAGTTTATATGTCAGGGAGTATCACAAAGCGCACTGTTAATGTATATCTGTATGTCTAGCAGCAAAGTAGACATTGCATCTCCCAGTCTCATCTTTTTCTTGACAAGAATTACTTCCTATAAAGGTGCATTTTTAATATGCAGATTCTACCCCTGTGTCGTTTGCAATTTCTTTTCAGTCTTTTTAGTCCTCGTCATAAGGAACTTGTAGATAGATTGCCCAACCAGAGCGACAGTTTGCCCTTTGGCCACCAGTCGCAGATCTGAGTCTTTTGTGTGCTGAGTTCAGTCAGAATTTGGTGCAGTTTTTGCGTATTTGGATATATTGATTTTACTGGTATGTAGCCCTTGTTCTGAACAGAGTGTACAGGCCTTCAGGTCGTCATCCACCTTTGCAAACGTGCTTCCTGAAAGACTTCAGCTTTGGTATACTTAATGAGGAATAGGTTTCCAAAAATGCTCATATTCATTAGTTATCAGTGAGATAAGCCAGACATCATACAGCGACCCTTTGGCACGCCTAACCAGGCCAGTTTAAAAGTCTAACTTTCCCTTACTCATCCTCTAGCACTCAAGAATTTGTCCTACATAAACTGCAATTCTATATCATATGTATGCAGAATTAATCAATGTGTCTTTCTGCTTTTTCATCAGGAACCTGACAGCTGGGAAATCATAGAGGGCCTGAAAATAGGCCAGACCAATGTCCAGAAGCCAGACAAACATGAAGGTTTCATGCTGAAAAAGAGAAAATGGCCTTTAAAAGGTTGGCACAAGGTAAATGTCTCATAAAACAGTCAGAATATGATGACTTTGTTTTATGAGTTTGGAATTTTTGTGTAGAGTAGATTAAAATGACTGCCAAATTAATACCCAGGATTTCTGTGTATGAATTTCTCTTCAAATTGTGTTAGGAATTAGTCTGCACACACAGCTTTATGGCTTCTGAATTCCGTTGCTTTCTGTATAATGTTGCATTCAAAATCCAGTTAGAGGAGGGGAATAAAGCAGTAGATGTCTCATGGCTTGAAAGGTTTAACAAATACCAATATATTTTTTGTAACAAAATGTGACATGTAGTATAAGTCTGAACCACGTTTCACATTAAAGTGAATTTTGTGAAGCTTCATTCCTGTGTTTGGTTTGTCTTCCTGCTTGAATCCTAAATGCGGACAATGCAGTGGGACGATGCAGGAAATAACAGCTTTTTTGTTATTTATTAGGTGTCTTAATGGAAAAATAACCCAAATCTCTTGTTTCTGTTCCATTAGTTTGAAGACATTTCTCCATGCAGCCCTCTTTTCTCAGCCCTAGAATTGATGTCCTCAACTCCTTTCTGTTTATTTTCTGTCATAGTAATTACAGCATTTTTTTTTTTACTTTTAGCAACAAGATGTGGTACTGATGGTGATCCATACTTCTGCAGCTCAGGATACTTGAAGTGGGGTCATGTTCTTGGACAAAATGCATTTTGTTACGAAGAATGGTTGTATAGTTGTTGTATAACATGACTTTTCTATTCCAGAAAGCATTATCTTTCTTTTTTTGCTAAATATTGTGGAACTTACTCAGGTCTGAATCTAGTTGCAGTACATACAAGTGTAAATTATATATTTATTTCTTATTCTTCTCTCCTTTTGAATGCTACACTAACTGATTAGCAGTGTTCATTTTCTCCCACCTTTCACCCTTTTTCTGGATCATAGGTGTTTTGGTTTTACTTAAACACAGCTTATTGTCTCAGTAACCACATGCATATGCACTACTTGAATTTAGCCTGGTGACATTAAAGAGTTTCCAAGTGATGTTTGAAGGATCTGAAAATGAGAGCTGATAATGTATAAGCTGCTAAAAATATCTGGGATAAGCCACTACTTCCAATCCTTAGAAATACATTATGTCAGTATGTTTTTTGTTTGTTTTTTGAACATGTGTCTGTTTTAGTAGGGAACTTAAAGGAAGAGCGAGAGAGGTGAACTTACAAAATTTTATAGAGGAGATTATTACTGGTGATCTGTTTTTCAGGCTGACTCTGGATTAGTTACCTGTGTAATAATTTTTAATGTGAATAAAAAGTTCACAATTCAGCTTCTATCTCTGCTCTGCCTTATGGGATATATAAATCTAAGGATTTGTGCTGAACTTGTCCAGAAACTGTAGATCTATTAATGTTTTCCAGCTACTGCCTACATATACTGCAATTTCTGTAACTGGATGCTGAGAGCTCTAGCGAAGAATTCCAAATTCTTGTAATTGTAATTGTAATTGTAGCATGTGCCATATGGGTATCCTTCAGCAAAGCTTTAATGTCTATTGTATTTGGAAAGTTATGAAAGTGCTTTAATAGCATGCCATTTATCATGTGCACAACTTAGAGATTAGTTTACTGTTTCCTGAAATGCAGTCTGCTTTGGATCAAAATGCGTCAGCTGCTTCTCTGCGGTGTTCAGTGCCCCAGAGTAATTAGCATGGGAAATGTGGAAAGAGTCTTCTCTCTTGCAGGAGGAATTAATATCTCCCTCTTATGAGATCAGTAATGACTACACCTAGTCAAAAACTCCTGTTGTTTTGACATCTTATTCAAGAAGTTATATCCCCAGCAAAGCACCAGTTTCTTTCTGTATGTGAGATCTTGGTGCCATCTGTTGTGTCACTGACATCATTTCCAAAAGCATCTCCAAGAGGTATTTTCAGAGATCTGCCATCTGAATACTGACCCTGCTCGTAGTGTCGATTTAAAAAGTTCACAGCTTGGGAACATTGTCATTCCCTTCAATGTCAGACAGCTTAGAGTTTAGGGATAATATTTTGTTGTCTCTTCTATAGTCTTAACATATATTAGTGCTTTAGGTAATACTCAGAAAGTAGGACTGCCTATACCACTAGCTGTCAGCCAAGACATAAGCCCTCCAGTGATGTGGTATCTGCTGGGAATGCTGTATTATTTACACGTTAATCTAGCCATTATCTTTATTGTGCTAGATTAGAGCTAGAAAAAGTTTAATCAGCATGGTGTACAGACTCTACTTTGTGCTGTAGTTATCTGCTGCGGGGCACAAAGGTTTAAAAGGTAGGACAGTGTCTCACAGCCTGCCCCTCTCCATCTGGGGATCAAGGACACCGCAGGAAAGGCCACTGTGGGCCTTCCTCTTGGGATGTGGAATTTACACTAGTAAAAACATTTCATTTTCAGTTTTCAGGTGGGGAATGTAAGTTATTAGTCTGAAATGTGACTGACATGTTTGAAGAAAAACAAGAAGAAAATGAAGACCTAACTCCTGCAATCTATACTGCCATTCTTACAGACTATATTGGTCTGCCTTTAAAGCAGAATGCCTTCAGTATAGCGGTTTCTTAAGTCAAACTTAGCATATAGTGAAGGAAAAGGAGAATCCAGTTTCTCTTGCTTAGAATATAATATTATAAAAAAAAGAAGAAAGAAAATTATTCAATATTGTGTTTATACAGTCTTTCCCACCCACAAACGTTCTTTATTTGCTGTGGAATAATCATTGTTTTTTTGCAGATAAATTATTGTATAATGCTTTGTAAGGCCAAGGAGTTATTTTAAATTATTTTAGAAATGATTTATATTTTAACTGATAGAGCAACAAATGTTCAGAATGTTTGAAAACTGTATACAGTTTAAATTGTATCTGCTCATTAAAAGAGAATTCCTCTTTTTTTTCTTTCAGAGATTTTTTGTCCTGGATAATGGAATGTTAAAGTATTCAAAGTCACCAATTGATGTAAGTAAAGTTAAAGGCCATTTTAAAATGTGTACTGGAAGTCAGCCTGCGAGGGTGATCAAATCTTATTCTGATACTATGCATGCTTATGGCAGCACACGCATGGAAGCTGTTGAGGGATTCAGAGCAGGGATGCTACTTCTTGGGCAGATCCGTTTATATACAGACACGGATGGAGCCTTATAAATGAGGATAATGGCTTATTAAGGACATCTGTCTACCTTTTAATCATCCTTTCATCTGCTTACGCTGATGAGGTTAGTTTAGATTTGTGCAAGATCCCACATTATTCACTGACAATCCCCAAGCAACAACTGTGGAGAAACGTAGGCTTATAGTTGCTGCATGAGGCTTGCAGAAGGTACCATGCAAACAAACCTAGCCTCCCTTTCTTCATTTCAACCTCGGAGTTCTAGGCTTGAGCCTCTCTAGAATATAGAAGAAACTGCTGAGGGACAATGTGAAGTTACTGAGAAAAATGCATGCTCAGCAAATTGCATCTAGTTATATGGAATTACGTTCAGATTGTGGAACAACTGACATTATTAAATCTCTAAAGAGAAAATCCTGCTCACATGATTCATAGAAGTGTCTCTGTTTAAATCAGCCATGAAGAAACTAATTATAGTTATGGTGACATTATTTATTAATTATCTGCCATAGGACCTTTTTTTAATATTCTGTGCATGTTCCTCAACTGAATATTCCAGTAGATATAAAAATAAGGCATGATAGCTGATAAGTTAGGATTAAGTTTGTGCTTATTGTCTAGAGACTCCTAAAACTCCTTATTAATTAAAATTCAACAAACTTATATGCATTTGTGTTAAACATTTGTTGCATATGTGTTGTGTAAATATACACATATATACATGTATGTATGTACAGGTACTCAGATAAATGTATATATTTACATTATACACATAATCATTAGTTTACATTACATGTTAATGAAGCCTATATCTTGCTTTTTCTCAGTGTGATACAGAGAAGGCAGACCACTTCAGAGTTAACAAAAATAGCTGTTAATAGGCAAAATTCTGCTTTCAGATTAACTTCGTATTTCTGTTATAATTATCTTCTATCTTTAGAGATTTATAAGTGGAAAGAATGTAAGGGTTTGGTTTAGTTATGTCCTCAGGAATACACTTTTCTCTCTTATATGCAAATTAAAAATCACATTAATTTTACTTGGCTTAATTGCTTGGGTTACTTAGGTTAAATGCTTGACAGATTTGCTTAACTGTATTTTACCTTCTCAGTTCTGGAGTCAGAGTGGATCATTCTGGTGCATAGGATAGAGAAGTGTTTACATTGTACTGAAGAGATAAAGAATGGTATTAAACTGATTAGATTAGATAATACTAATCATGGTGCTGTAGCAGCAGAGAGCTGAGTACCACCTAATTTTCTAATTTTCTTCTCACTTACAGTTCTTTGCTTGTGTGAGTCAAACACATTTGCTTTGGACATGGCTCTGGAGTGAGCACTACTTGCAAGAGATTTTTTTCTGTCTATAAAGGAGTACTCAGTCCTACTACATTTTTTTTATCTGTCTTTAAGTTAAAATGTGAAACCATTTCCACACTAAATATTATTCTGTTAAAAATAACAAGGAAGTGCATGACATTACCCTACTTTTTGATTTCAGATCCAGAAAGGCAAAGTACATGGGAGCATCGATGTTGGTTTATCAGTTATGTCTATTAAAAAGAAAGCTCGTAGGATAGATCTTGACACAGAAGAGCACATCTATCATCTGAAGGTAATGTTGATGCAAGTATTTATTCTTCTCTTTTCAGCCATGGTGGAAATAAATAAGCAAGTTGTAAAACTGTGATGAAAAATAGTATTTTTATGAGTGCCTTCTTGATTTTGTTTTTGTTTTTAGGTGAAATCCCAGGATACATTTGATGCCTGGGTTTCAAAACTCCGCCACCACCGTTTGTATCGTCAAAATGAGATTGTGAGATCTCCAAGAGATGCCAGCTTTCATATATTTCCTTCAGCCTCTACTTCAGAGTCTTCACCAGCTGCCAATGTGTTAGATGGAAAGGTAGGGAATTCCTCTTTGGAAATTCATGCCCGTTGCACAGGGAGTTCTGCTTGTAATGCCAAGAGGGAAAAGTTTCTGTTGTGGAAATCAGTGGCCAGCAAAAATCTGGGGGTATGCTGCTCAAAGACATGAATTAAGCCTTATTGCAACTTGCATTAAGGGGCTTCTACAGAGATCCTGCAAAGAACTCACCGTTGCTGGAATGATTTACACTTTGCCTTCAGAAATTAATCTTGTTCTTTCCTGTTCGATAATATTGCTCCTCCTAAACAATAGCTTTTCCAACTGGTGATTAGCAGATACAGTTTCTCTGAGATGTCCCTGGTTTGGTTCTCCTACATGCCATTCAGGAAAACCTGCATCTTGGGCACTATATAGTCAAGCTCAATGATGTCACTGAAATCACAATGCATAATACTTATTCCAAACTAGCATAGTAATTGCACTGACTGAGCAATACATGGAACAGTAAATTTAAACACTTTATTATGCCTTAGGTACAACAAAATAGCTTCCCATGGCAGTCTCCTATACCATGCAGTAATAGCCTTCCTGCAACCTGCACTACCGGTCAGAGTAAAGTAGCGGCTTGGTTGCAGGACTCTGAAGAAATGGACAGATGTGCAGAAGGTTAGTCTTCAGCTTTTCATGCCTTGCTCTTTCAGCAGCATTTCTTATTGATAGAAAATAAGAAGCAACCAGTAAAGTCATCAAATTACATCTTGATATGTACTGTACATGAAATAACAGCTCTAAATTATTTAAATTTAAATCTATATCTATCTAAATCTATATCTAAAATTATACTATTTACAAAAGAATACCCAAAAGTCAGAAATGAGACACCTCATGTGTTTTTGTTTTATATCTTCTAGATCTTGCACATTGTCAGTCAAACCTTGTGGAACTCAGTAAACTTCTTCAAAATTTAGAAATACTGCAGAGAACTCAGTCAGCACCAAACTTCACGGACATGCAGGTAAACACACTTGAGTATAAATAATCAACTTGAAATATTTGCTGTTTGCATTAAAGAAAATATAGAGGTGTTGTCTATTAAGTCAGAACGAATTTATAAGATCTTAGTAATTTTTAGATGAAAGGTTTAATTGGTTAATGATCATGCTCCGTATGCAAACAAATAATAAGAAAATTGTGTTAAGTTTACTTAATTGATGAAATAGAGTTGTGCTCATAATCGTTTGCAAAGGTGGGACTAAGAACTGTTAAAGACAGATTATACATGTAAGCATTGAAATTTTACACTGAAATTTGAGGTATTTGTATTTGCTGAGTATGTTGTCAAGTTTTCAGTGAGTAGAGAACTAAAATGAAGCACCTTGCACATTCCAAAAAAAAATGCGTAGTCAAAAATATCTCAAAGTTTGGACTTTTTCCCAAGTCACTATGAGTTTGGTTGCTGATCACAGGAAAAGCAGTAACATATCCTGAATCCTAGATATTTTCTTGCTTGAGCGAAAACAGCTCAGCTGTTGAGTGTGCAAATCTCCCAGTGGTGTTGGTGGATTTGAAAGCTTGATTCCAGTGAAGTAGATCTGTCATTGATTTCAGGAAGAGGTGAACTTTGCATTTCTCTGAGTGATAAGATAAAACAGAATAGAAATCTAGAAGGATTTCAAGATCTAGTCCTAAATATTTTGTGCTTATAAAAAAATATACCAATACCTTCATAAACTAGGTTGAATATCAGGTTATATAAATGTATGAATAGCTGCAGTCAGTGATTGCTGTAGTCATGGGCACTGGCAATGGCTCTTTTTTTCCTACTGTCCAATTTGTAAATGTCTAACACTATAATTCTTTACTAACTTGGTGTACTGTGTGTGTTTTGCTTGTGTCAATTTAATAGTACTTGTCGCTTTTAACTATTTGTGTAATGTAGGCTAACTGTGTAGATATTTCAAAGAAAGACAAGCGGGTCACAAGACGATGGAGAACAAAAAGTGTCAGCAAAGATGCAAAAATTCAACTTCAGGTACTGAACACACCATGTTTTCCTTTTCACTGTACTTTTAGATTAACTTTTAAGCATGAACCAATATATTAGCTGAAAGCAGGAACTCAATGTGCTGTCTGTTGTGTTCTTGATGATATGATGTGAATTAAATCCCAGCTGGTTGTTTAAAACCTAGAGAAGATAGAGAGAAAAGTATTGATTTTATTTTCATTCATATGAAAACATTGCCATCTAGGGAAAGGAGAAACTGAACAGTTAAGGTTCAAGGAAGGCAATATGTATGCAGCACGCACATACCATGTTAAACTTGCCATGAAGAGCAGCTGAGCAGGTGACATCAAGCTAAAAGTAGAAAACACGAATGAAAAGCTAAATTTACTGGTTGTCCCTTATCAAGATCTATACATAGGAATTTATCCACTGAGAATTTTTTTAAAAGCCTTCTATCATGGAAAAAACCATTTGCGGGAACAAACTGAATAAACCAAAGAATAATTTCTCCCATGTTTCCTTATTGCTGAGAAGTAAAATCACAATTATGAACATATTATACTTGTAGCACTGCTAGATCCAGTGTGCCTTATTGTGTTTTCTCAGAAGTAGCAGTGTATTCTGAGTGCTAATCCAAAGAACAACATCAATTATTCTTCTAATTGAGAAAGTGATAATGAAGATTATATTCAACAGATTTCAGGAGCTAACAATCACAGAAACACTGACACCTGCAGAATAACTAAATGTCGGCAAATTTTGATCTGTTTAAATTCCTTGAAATTCTTTTGAACTTTCAAAGTCTTCTCTATGTTCTTTAGAGGCACAATAAGGAGTTTCCGTGACTCATTTAAAATTGATCATCCTAAGGAAAGCAGAAATTGTAGTTGCATTAACTTCCTCATAGTAGCCATTGAAAGTACCTTTTCTTTTTTCCAGTTATACTAAATATATGACAGCAGGCTAAGCAATGAAACATCTATTAAGGTTAAAAAACCTTATTAATAAAGGAATTTTGATGACTGAGGTCATTTCCTGCTGTCTGCATTTGAAGGATCGCTGTGTTTCAGTGCCACTGAATAGCACAGGAGAATAAAAATATTAGGAAAATAGATGCAAGTACCCCGTGTTTGGGAAGAGTCAGCACTGTGTGTTCTTTCATACTGTGGTGGTCTCAGGAAAACTTTGCTCTACAAAAATTGTGCAGAATTTGGGGGTTCTGGAACATGAAGAAGAGTCATGAAAGCAGTCAGTTCAGATCATTTAGGTTGGATAATGAATTATAAGCAGTTTCTGTGTTGCCTGCACCTTGCAAAGTGACAATGGTCAGTGATTCCCGTGACAGATGTTTTAACTAATTCTGGCCCCTGATCCTCACACTGGAGTTTGCAGGATAGCAGGAGCTCTGCCGCAGCTCCTGCAGGTCTCAAGTACAACCTGGTTTACAGATTCTCCTGAGCTAATTTGTGCACATGGCCCTGCTTTGTATGAGTCTGTTGCTTCTGTGGAGATAATGAGTTCTGCTTTACCTGAGAGAGTACTGACTCCTGTCAAGCTTATAGTTGGAAATACAAAAGCTTATATTAATAGAACAAAGTATTAAATTACTGACGACTATTTTAGAAATTAAGTTGCAAGGGAAGAACAGAAATAATAAAATTACTCCACGCAGAAGGCTGAGGGGTTTTTTGGCTATTTACCAGGCATCTTACTGGGTTTGGTCTTAACAAACTATTTTTTTTTCCAAGAGCTCTTTTGTCCTGGGAATGCGCTAAAGCTGTGATCTGTGGAAGAAAGCCTCACTCTGACTTACTGTTTTATTCTTAATTTTCTCATGTTTCTGTTGCACTGAAATATAGATTGCCTCCCATTCCTACATGCTTTTCCACACTTAAATCCCATTCTTCTGTTAGCCATTCACTCCATTGTCTTCGTTGGTCTTGCTTTATAGGTCTTTGTTTTCAAGCCTATTCCAGCTTTTTATCAATTATGTACCAGTTGCTAATGGGAGTCACTTTTTCTAGTCTGTCTTTGCTTCTTTATGGAAACTACACGTGATTTCATATTAATTGCTTGACAGTTTTCGTGTCAGGACATCTTCCACTATATTTTCCTTTCCACCTGCTCCACACATCCTTAGGGGGATTTAGGGTAGTTTTAGGGGATAATGCTGTCATACTAACATACTAACTTTCAGCTACTTGCACTATTATTTCCAAATACTTGCCTTATTTATTTATTTATATTTAGAAAAGCAATGGTTAACTTCCATCAGGGGACCCTCTAATTATATGATTTCAAGAGCCATCTAGGATACTGGAAACCAGGGAGCTGTATGGACTGGCCTCCTGTTTTTACCGGAATAATGGGGATGATGCTGTGATTTTTGCTAGCTCTGTTACCCCACTGCAGAGATGCAAGAAGAGATTTCTCCCATCTGTACTGAAATCATTACCTCTTTTTTTAAATAACATTCCATTTTTTTTCCTTTTTTTTTTTTTCTCTACGTGTGAGGACAAGTCTGGCTGCTTACTTTACCCAGGAGATATCCATTGCACATACCTTCTCTCACAAATAATCCTAGTGACTAAAATGCAGTTAGTCCCCTGAGTAAAATAAAGCCTATTCATATGTATTTGCCTGTCTTGGGGTTTGGTATTGTGGAATTAACAACTTAATTTTCAGACCTTACTCAAGAGAATACTATTTGGACTGCTTCTCTGAACAAGGATTTCTTTTATGAGGAACGTTTATTTTGTTTTTGTAAGGTCTACTTAAAGTCTTATGGAAATGATTGGCAATCACAGGTTAGTTGACCTAAATTATTTTATTTTGCTAAAGATACATTTATACAAAAAATGAGAAAAGGGGAGTTCTTCTTTTTGCTTTGCATAAAAGATAAATTTGTCAATCCTGTGTTATTCTAAGGATCTTCAGAAGAAAAAAAAAAAACTTAATAGCAACAAATGGAAGTAACAGATATTTAATTTCTCAAAATGCAGACCAATGAAGCTATGCAACTGATGGAAAGAAAGGAAGGAAGAAAGAAAGGATAAAAAACTAATGTAATAGGAGAACTGCTCAAAACAGAGCAGTTGATTGAAATGTTATCTTGTTCTACTGAGTCTTTTAGCTTGGAATGAAACCTGACCAAAAGCCGCCTTTATGACTCTTTCCCTTAAATAACTGTTTATATATTTATATTTCTAAGCAGAACTCATAGATTATTATTTCACCTTGTGTTGTATTTTGGGGATTTGCAGAGCTTGTTGTTTCAATTTCAGTAGTAGTTAAACCTGCATTCAGAACCTTATTTATTACGTATACCGCAATCATGTGCACACA
>JAVCKT010037226.1:0-22235 GCA_032273925.1 Rhynchotus rufescens | reverse complement strand
CCGTGCGTGGGAGCCTGCCAGGAGGAGGAGGGTTGTTCAGCAGAGGGGTCATGAGGAGCCTTTGCTGCTGTCTGCTGGTTAAGTGGGGTTGTTGGACTTTTAACGGGTGAAGAGCCCTTGCCAGTGATCGGGTAACGCTGGTGCAGTTGGTGGAGGCAGACAGGGAGCCTGGGCAGGTTTCTGTAGCCCCAGTGCCTGCGGAGCCAAAGAATGTGCCAGCTCCCCCTAGGATATTGTGTTTATTTAGGTTTAACAGAGTGCGACAGGCCGGGATATTGGTTGTCACACACCCCGGAGGGCTTTGCATGCAGAGCCAGCCCAGCATCTGTTTATGAAGCATCTTGGCTTCCTCTTTGAAGAACCGAATCTTCCTGTGTCTGAGTAAAGCTCAAATAAAGCTCTGCAAGGGAAGAGAGGGGCAGAAGGTGGTGCAGGTGAAGGGCTCCTCTCCCAGGGGATGTGTTTGGCTTCTCTCTGCATCGAGGTAGAGAACTCGACTTGCTCCAAACTATTCAGTGTCTGTGTTGGAAGTATCTGCTATTTAAGTAAATTTGCTTGCGTGTCGACACAGCTGTAACGTGTCATTCATCCCAGCCGCCTGTGTGAGCCGGATGACTGTCCTCTTCCCTGGCTGAAGTCTCTTGTTGCTTGTTGTCCGAGGCATTTGTTGGTGGGGCAGGAGGGAGTCTAGGAAGTGTCCAACTCTGCGTAGGCTGCTGGGGGTCACTGATGTCCCCATGAAAGCTGCAGTACACGTCAGAGTGACCTTAACTAGGTAGAATTTGAGGAGGAGCGGGCCGTTTCTTACTAGTCCACCTGCTACTCATTCCCTCTGTCCTCTCTGCTGTCCTGTTTGGTTCCTGTCCTGTTTGGTTCTTGGCTGAATGAGCAACAAGAAGCCCTGGGAAGCGGTGGGCTGGATGAGGAGGTGCTTGGCCTTGCTTGGCCATGGGCTCTGCCCGCGCGTGCCGCGGTGGGCAGGTTGCTGCAGACCAGGCACGTGGGCAGCTGAGCGCTGCTATCCAAGGTGGAAGAAGCTGCTTCCATGTTTCCTGGCTCTTTGGCCTGGCAAGCAGCGTGGTCTGCACGGGTGCTGGCAGCACTGCTGGGGTTTCAGCAGGTGCTGTGAGCACTAGGGGTGAGCAGCTCCATAGCACGGTATGTTCATGATGCTGGGCAGGGGGGAGCCTGGCGACCCTGTGCTTTCCATCTGTGGAAAACAGGAGAGAGGGGAGCGGGTCCTGCGCTTACCAAGAGAAGACGGAATGATGCCGGCGTGAGCAGCATCCGTGTGTTCAGCAGAGGTGCCTTAGGAAAGCAGGAGCAAAGCCCAAAGCAGGAGGGCCTGAGCAGGGCATTGCCATGTGGGACTTTACTTGCCCTCCAGCCAGCCCAGAGATGCCTGGAAGGAAATAAGCTGCCTTCCTATTTTAATTTTTTTTTCAAGCTTTTTCAGTCCTACTTGACCTGGGTGTTGCTCTACATTGCCTTTCTCAAAGGTTTTGTTTGGCTTTTCTTTCAGGAATTTTCGGAAGCATCTCCGCATGGTGGGGAGCCGAAGGGTTAAAGCACAAAGTAAGTGAGAAACTGCAAAATGTGGCTGTGAGAGGTTGGGGTTTGTGCCAGTGGGACAAGGGAGTCCCATGTTGTGCCCAGACACTGATAGAAAGGACCCAGCAGTGGGCCCAAGAAAAGATTTACCCCATTGATGCCATTTTACATGATGAAAAGGAGGTCAGGTTGGTGCAAGTCGCCAAGATGCAGCCATTTCTGCAAGTGGATTTCAAGCTACGTCCAAGGAACCTCTGCCATGGTTGTAGGAGATCTCTGGGCCTCAGGCCGGAGTGGAAGGAGCGCTGTCCATCCGCGTCCCTGTCCCGCGCGCAGCTTTGGGCGCTGACGCAGAAGCTCGTGAGCAGCAGCAGAGCGGAGAGGCCAGCAGAGCGAGCAAGGGCTGCCCGGCCTTCTGCCGAAACCAAGGTCCTGCTGCGGCCGCCCGAGGACACTCAGTGCTTCGTGTGCTGCGTCAACTGGGGCCTCTTCTCTTCCCCCGTCCCAGCACCATCTCTGGGGAAGGTTGCCCAGGTGGATGAGAGGAAGGTTGAGGGGAGAAAGAAGAGGAACATGCAGAGAAAAGAGATCAGAGCAAGGGAGGGAATTAAGGGAGTGCTATCCCTCACTGAAGGAAGAGCTCTTGACCCTAGGGAATGGGAGTCCTCTTTGAGGAAGTCACCGAAGGTTGGCTGGGGCAGCTGCCTTGCTGCTGCAAGCTGCCCAGAGCTGAGAACAGTGTAACCAGTTCCTGAGCCATGAGTTTCTTTCAGAAGAGGAGAGAGCTTGTTCTTCCCTCCCTGGCCAGCCATTGTGCAGGGACTGCCCAGAGCATGGTGTTGCTGAGCTGGGTTTGCATCCTTCTCTCCATCACATGCTTTGGGACATTGATAGCAAAGAGCATTGTCCTTGGAAGTGTCTTTATTGGCATCTGAGTTAGCACTGCCTGAAGTGAACAGGACCCACCTATCCCAGAGCTATCTGGATGTTCAGGTACATCTCTCTGCTTTGGTAACTCTCGGGTCATGTTTTCAGAGCATTCTGCATGGGCATATTAGCTCAATGCCTAGTTTGAAATAAAAGCTGAAAATGGGGAGCACCCAAAGAGCTTCCGATGTGGTTTGTCCCCCTGGAGAATATGCCACACATGGACTGCAGTGGGGGACAGGTTGCCTTGCAGCCCTGTAGCAGCTCTGCAGCGAGTGCTTGTGCTGCTGACATGACGTGTCATTACTCGATACACCACAGCGAGCTTGGTGTGTCTTCTACCAGAAATGGATACGAAGCTAAGCTATAGCTCTACATTGCTGTTAATCTAATGGCTGTCGTGCCTGCTTGCCAAGTTACACATCACGGTTGGCGGTTCCTAGGAATTTGTCAAAGGGGCAGCCAGCTGGGCCAGAGCTCCCTGGATTCTGCTTGGGAAAAGCCATCACAAGAAATGCATCTGTGGCAGGAAGAAAAAGAGGAGAAGAACTGCCCATAATGTTCCTGGCAAGCAAAAACTGAAGGAATTCTTCTTTTCCAACAAAATTCAGGAACTTTACACTTTCCAGTGGCCTTTCTGTTCAGTCCAGCTCAGATTAGAGTATCACTAAGATGTGAAAAGGGTACCCAAAAACAGATATGAAGGGAGAACTGACAGGCTGACTACTGCCTGTTTCTCATCATGTATGTGTTGTTAGATATTGAGGCCTTTGAGTGAGGGCATTTACACCGAGACACTGGAATAGCCCTGATTAAATTGAGCTGTGAGGAGAGACCATCAAGAGCCCTTCTGTTTCTGTGCTTCCTTCTCCACAATGGCTCTGCTGAGGAAGTGGGCACTTTTTGTGCTGCTGTCTGGAAGATAGACCCTTGTTTTGCTCTTGGAGAGGACTCTTATAATGCAAATGGAAGAAAAAGCACAGGGGAGTTCGTGTTGTTTAGCTTTGATGGAAATCTGCTGGATGTTTTGTTGTGCTGGCAGCAACAGAGGTGGCTTTGGAGTCTGTTAATGTCATGCTTTGGTTTTATCCTAGCATTTGCCGAACGGCGTGAGAGGAGCTTCAGCAGGTCCTGGAGTGACCCGACTCCCATCAAAGCTGATTCCTTCCATGACTCTCGAGAAAGTGAGTTCTGAGTCCTTTGAGCTTCCTCCTGTGGCCAAGCGCTCCAGCAGAGGCGTTCACTGGAGTCCCTCTGTGTCCTTTTTCCCCCACTGTGATTCTTTAGTTTCACAAGATCTAAGGAAATAGCACTCCAGGTATATGCACATGTTCACCTGTGTGCACCTGTGTTTCCGTGTAGATGCGCTCGTGCTCTAACCTCGTTTTCTGTGCAGTTGCCAAAGGACACCCAGTGGTACAGCTCTCTTGTGGCCGTCTGTTCCCATCCTACCTTATTTGCTTGGCATCAGGCAGCTCCTCTGGAAATGCTGGCACACGCCAGGCTGGGCTGCAGTCCCTGCAGTGGGCTGAGCTGCCCAGCTGCCCACGCAACAGCCTTTTCTGAGCTCCTTCTCAGGCCGTGGGAGCTCTGAGCAGAGCCGCAGCGCTCCGGGACATGTAGCTTTGATTTCCTGCCTGTGCTTCCCACACAGGTGATGGCTTGGGGCAATCTGATCTGTCTGGGCTGCTAGGAATTCTGCTGGAATCCCCTTTGGTGCTGCAGTTTGTTGTGTGCGGGTCCGAGATGCTGCTGTGTTAATTTGCAGGAGGAAATACCAGCAT
This sequence comes from Rhynchotus rufescens, assembly GCA_032273925.1. Taxonomy (NCBI): domain Eukaryota; kingdom Metazoa; phylum Chordata; class Aves; order Tinamiformes; family Tinamidae; genus Rhynchotus; species Rhynchotus rufescens. The sequence continues at coordinate 17,973 of JAVCKT010037226.1, read as the reverse complement.
CTTCCCACTGTCTTTTTGTAAAGTGAAGGGCTTTTTTTGCCTGTCTACCCAGATCTTTTTGAAGTCCTCTTTGGACATAGTGGATGTGAGTTTGTCCATATGGAAATGGGTTATATCATAAATGAATTTCACCAATGAAACGTACTGACCTTGCAGGTAAGCTCAGGGTTCAGCGCTCCTCGCTAGAGAGGACACGGCACCAGGTTGTAGGGAAAGCTGTGTGAAAAGGCAGGTTCAAAACATGACCCGACTGTTCCTTTGCAGCTTGTGTCCTCCCCACACCCTCAGCTAACTCAGAAGCGAATGGAAAAGACATGGTTCAGACAGGCGTGATCTGTCCTCCAGGCACTGCCCAGTCGCATTCGGACATCCCAAAAGGCACAAGTAGAGACATCTCAGTTTTCTTCCTTGGTCCCTGACTTCAGGGAATCCTTCTTTCTATTTTTAACTTTTAACAGTCAATTATATTCCTTCCAGATGTTTTTTTCCCCCAGGAAGCATTGAAGGCCAACAGGTAAGTTGCAGAGCAAATTCAAGTATACAGTTGCATTCCTACTGTGTTTGCTGTGGCTGTCCTTGTACTCTGGAACTTCTCTGCCAGGATCAGCTCGACTAACAAGGTGGAGCTTCTTTAAAACCATTCAGAAGATGGAGTCAGAGAAGAAATTATTGCAAGGAGAGCAGCTTTGAAGTCTTGGGTCCTTTGCTCATCCACTTGGCAGTGTTGAAGTGTGGAGAGCTTTTTTCCATTTCACCCCCTTTGGTATTTCTGAAATGACAGGAGAGTTGTTGTGAGCTAGTGTTTGAAAGCTAAAACTGGTGATTGTGAGAGTGATGAAAATGTTATGTGATATGTGTTATCAGGCTGTGTCTGTGTACGCTGACTTGTTATCGCTGTTTGTTTAGAGGTGCCAGCCTCGAAACGTGGTGTCTGTCACTCTGTAGGAAAGGAGGTCACAAGTCTCACGGCTTGTGGTACGTCTTGCAGTGTTGCTGCCAGCCAAAGAACGGAGTGGCAAAGGCAGGCTCTTCTGCCCTTGTAATGCACGCTGTTTCTGGCAGGCCATGACCTTCAGGATTCTTGTGGCACTTTGGATGGTGACTTTGACTTGAACTGGGAAGCAGAAAAGGAGATTGAAGCCATGGCATGTGACGGAGAAGACTTTATTCCACCAAAAATAATGGTGAGGCTTTCCTTCTCGGGTACCTTTATCTGCTCAGACCCTGTCCCTCTTCTCACAGCTGCTAATTTTAGGATGTTTATGTAGAAGAGACAGGATTTTGGTTACCTGTAGGTGACTGCAAGTGTGTACAAGTGTCACTGGGAGATCAGCAAGACCTGACATGGTCCTCAGCATTTATTGTTGCTGGAGATAATGTATTGAAAGAAAACAAAACAAAAAACAAACAGTCCAACCCCTGCTGAAAGTAGAACGGTCATCAAGACAGGTTCATGGTGAGCCTTGACTACCTGGTGATGAAGGACTGAGTCCAAAGTCCCGTCAGTTCCTGCAGGAGCTGCTGTTGCTCCCCATTTTGTTTTTTGCCCTGGAGCAGTGTGCCACCCTGGAGGTGCTGCCTGCTCTTTCATCGCTTCTAGATGTTGGGTGGCTCCAATGCCCTCCTGCAGCCCTTCAGACAGGGCCAGGTTCTGGCACACCCTTCCTTGGAAAAATGCACAAGCCGTCAGCAGAAGCAGAGCCTGGAGCTTCCTGCTGGGGTTCAGGGCAGCGCTGTCGCTCGGCACTGCTGCGTTTGAACGCTTGGGGGAGTAGGGGCATGGAGACGCTCTGCTTCTGTACTTCACAAAAGAGGTGTTTTTTTCCGGAGTCTGAGCAGAAAGATGGAAATTTGAGGCCAAAATAACACCTTGTGTGTGACTGCTCTGTGTAAATATGGGGAGGACTTAAGAACCATGCTTGTCATAAAGTCCCGTGGTTACTTGGGGTAGAAAGAGTTCAAGTCTGTGACTTACCCCATAAATTTCACCTGAATTGAAGGCCCGGAGAAAGTTGTCTCTGAACAGGCACCTCAGCAAGGGGCAGAACTGCTGGATTCAGACGAGCCTCTCTGCCACTGCTGCTCCCTTAGCTCTTCTGGGCCTGGTGTCCTCAGCACAGCCTGAGTGGAAACCAGGAGCCTGGGAGCAGCAGTTGAAGCCACAGCAGAGCGCAGCTCCTCAGAGAGTAACCAAGCTGAGACCGTGCAGCGCTGTCCCCAGCCTTGCCACGGGCACGTCCACGAGGCCCCTGTCACCATCTGCTTATCAAGTCTTGCTTGGCTTGAAACCAGTTGGGCAGTGAGAGGAGGATGAGCCCTGGCCAGAGGGTGATGTCCATGAGGACGGGTAGGAAAGGGCTCCTCATTCTGTGTTCCACCTTGTGTCTGCCCAGCGTGCAGCCAGGGCTGCTGCCTGCAGACACTCCTGTGTAGAGGTAAGTGGCAGCCCGGGGCTCTCTGTGATGCCCAAAAGCTCAAAGGCCCTTCTGTAGGGATGCAGATAGGCTGCATTAGTCACTGCTTTTGGTAACACCTGGGAGTGATGGAACAGGACGCTGTTGTCTTGGCCTCTGTGCTTTTGTCCATCCTCTATATTGCTCCTTCTCACCCTGGTGCCCTTGTTTCTTGCAGCTCATTTCTTCCAAGGTGCCCAAAGCTGAATATGTCCCAACGATTATCCGCAGGGACGACCCTTCCATCATCCCCATTCTCTATGTAAGTAATATCGTTTCTGCTGCATCTGGGCGCATGGGAGCCGGCTCCATACAGTGATTTATTCTGTTCCTATGTCCAGCTCCTGGCAGGGTGATTCTGGAACGCTGATGTGATTTGGAGAAGCTGCCAGGAAAGGGCAGGGGTGTTTGGGGGCTCAGGTTTATTGGGGCAGCTCTCTGGGGGCTCAGTCCAGGCGGAAGGACGAGGTGGAGTGAAGACAGCACTTGTGGCTGCCTGGCTGCAGGCAGAGCCACGTAGTGTGGAGAGGTGAACAGGGAAAGCAGGGCAAGCCTCAACACCCAGGCAGAGCTGTGTGTTGCCAAGCTCAGGACTTCTCCTTATGCCCGTCCTTAGAGAGTAGAGGGCTGCAGGCTCCACAGTGGAGCATGGACTGACCCATCCTGCCCTGCACGCTGCTGCGTCCCTGCCAGTTGTGAATTTAACCTTGATTTTTCACACAGGCCCCTTCACCAGGAGCCTCACCTGAGCAGGTGTCTGAAAGACCAGCAGCGAATCATGGATCCCTTTTCCTCCTTGCTTTATATTCACGTAATGGGAAAGGGAAGGGTTGGCCTGCCCAGAAAGCTTGGTGCCAATGTGCAGCAGACCCTGCTGCTGGGCATCTCGCCCTGTGGCCTCTGTAGCCTCACAACCCTTCCCTGAAGAGCTGGGCTGTTGCCATGATGGTGCTGCTGGGCCCAGGGGCAGAGGGGCCAGGTTGTTTGTTGGCCAGCTGGTGCTGATTATATCTAACGGTGTTTGCACTGGACCCATGTCTTCCTCGTCAGTGTAGAGGATTAATTTTCAAGTCTTCAGATGGACTTGGTCTTCATGAATCATTCAGCCTTCTGAGTTGGGCTTTAGGGTGGTAATTCCCGTGATGTGGCCTGGAAATGCAGCTGTGTGCTGTGCTAGACACATCTCGGTGGGTAACATGGAAGCTGCTGCAGCGAAGCTGGTCTTGATAAACCTTATGTTTACTTCCAGGACCATGAACATGCCACCTTCGATGACATCCTAGGTATGTGAGTGTTGCTTCCTTTCTCCTAACCTCTGCCCATTCCAAGTGTAACAGGACAGTATGTTAATGTCACTCTACTGCCTAGTTCTATTCTGCAGGACTTGTTTCTAACTTCCTCCATGGCTCACCTGTCCCAATGTGCTTTTTTGCAGAGGAAATAGAGAAGAAACTTAACATTTATCGGAAAGGCTGCAGGATCTGGAAGATGCTAATATTTTGCCAGGTACGTGTTCGTTGTTAAACCCATGATGTTTATTACAAATTTGTATCTGATGGGGAAAATTAAATGGAGGAACTCATCTTTCAAAGGCAGATTCTGTTAAAGTAGCTGTGTGTATGCAACTTCCACTTCTCATTTCCCCAGAGAGTTGGTGGTCCCATTTGCTGTGAAGGCAGCAAATACAATTTGATTTAGTGTAGTCAACTCCAGGGCTTGGTTGTTTCACAGCTGCATTCGGGGAAAGTGAGACAAACATTAAAGGGGATCTCAAAGGAGGCTTTATGAGAAAGGAATGGGGATTTGTGATGTAGTGTTCATAGTTCTCATACAGCTTCACCATGACACTGACAGCGGCTGGTGCTGTGGATCAGACCTGCAGGTACCTTGGCTGGGAACCGTGGTGGAGACCAGCACGTTGCTGGAGAGCAGTCAGGGTACGAGCCTGGCCGGGCTGTACGGGCTGGGCTGGGATAACCCTACTCTGCCTGGTGCTGCTCTGGGGCTTCCTCTGCCAGCATCTGGTTCTCGAGGGTGGCCAGCTCTGGGTTCCCCAGCATCAGTGCAGGGGGCCTTGAAATGAGAAGTTAGGAAGCTCTCCTAACTTGAACTTCCTCCCTATGCAGGTCACTGACCTGGAAATCGCAGCACTTAATTTTCCCAAATCTTGTGCTGGATCTTCTTGTTATTCTTCTAACCACCACATTTTGGTTCTTAAGCAGGAAAGTTGTTGCTGCAGATCCCTGTTTTGCTCAGCCCTGGGTCTGCCCACCGTGGCAAGTCCCTAACACCCTCGCATGAAAGGGACTTTCTTTGGTCTTCCCGTTACTCTCCAGCCACCTCAGTGAAGTTTGGTTTTTTGGTTGTTGTTTTTGTGTGTGTTTGGTTTTTGTCTGTTACTGCCTTACTAAAGTGAGGGGAGTTTTAAAATAGTAAAGAACAGGGAATCCAACCTGCAGCACAACTGTATGTGAATATTTCCTGCAGAAGGGCTGAAGGGCCTGTGCTGTGGGGGTTGCAGAAGCTGGGCCAGCCTGGCATGTCCCTTCTGGTCCCTTGTGATGCTCCTGAGTATGACTCTGCAGACCCACAAACACACCCAGTGTGTCTCGTTAGGGCCTGTGCAGGCTGTTTTGCATCTCTCTCTCTCTCTCTTTCTTGCAGGGTGGTCCTGGTCACTTATACTTGTTAAAGAACAAAGTTGCCACCTTCGCCAAAGTGGAGAAGGAGGAAGATATGATCCTGTGAGTGGCTTGGCTACCCTGTGTTTTGCTCCTCAGTTTGCCTAATGACTGCAGTAGATGACCCACCAGGAGAGCGCAGGGAGCTGGGCTGGCTGCCTGTGGGGAAAAGGAAACCAGTGCAGAGGGGATCTGCAGCAACTCTGTGAAGAGGCGTTGCAAAGATAACAGAATGAAGCTCTTCCAGGGTGTGGTGCAGCTCTGGGACAGCTCACCAGAAACCTGGGCGCTCTCCAGCTTTGGAGGCTATCGAGACTTAGCTGGCCAAAGCCAGGGCAAACATGTGTGGCCAACTGTCCTATCCTCGGCCATAGGTTGGCCTGGAGACCCCCAGAGATCCCTCCATCAGATACTTCCATGATTGATTTCATGTTAACCCATGGTGGGGGGAACTGGTAGATTAATGTTTTTATTTGCTGTTTAGTGTCCTTGGGCTTTCAGCTATAACCTGGCAAAAGAGGAAAACCAAAACAAAGCAGTTAGCTCCTCAGAAAGGCTTTGCTGGCCACCGAGGTCCTTGTTCTGTTGTTGTGCTGGAGGTTTCCTTCCTGCAGCAGAAACCAGCGTGTGCGCTGGTGCCCCTGTCACTCGGAGTGGCTGAGGTAGCATTTCTAAGCAGGCAACTCGTGTCAGACATCCAGGCTGTTCCCTGTAGCTGTCTAGAACTGCCCTCCCAAAGTCAGGGGGAAGTGGAGTCTGTCTCAGATCTCTGCAGAGCCAGCTCAAAGTCCAGCCTGTTCCTGTAAACAGGAGCTCACTGCCTGCGAGCTGGGGTGGCTGAGGCAATTCTGCTTCTCCTTGCAGAGAGTTCAGCTTTGCTGCTTTGCTCTCTGCTTCCTTGTGCTGGCACAAGCAACTGCGCTTCGGCATGGGGAAGAGCACTGCACCAACCTGTTGATACCCAGCATAGCGCTGGCATGAGAGCTGGGTATGAAAATCAGCATCTGTTCAACCCTCCTGCTCTGGCACAAACACTCACTGAAATTCCTAGCACATGTGCACACACACGTGGCTTCTGAACATGCTCCAAGCACAAGTGATCTGAGCTCTGTAATTCATGGACCTTCAGCAAGCTGTGAGCACAGAGCTGAAGTTTGGCGTGTTGGAAGTGGGTGTTTCCGTGCATGGTGTACATGCCTGGGGGAAGCCAACGTGGCAACCAAAGATCCAATAACAAAGTCTGCAGAGGAACCTACAGGCTTCAGAGCCCCCCAGGTGATCTGCTGTGTCCCACTGTGAAGAGAAGTGTTTGTATCTCACAGAGCACCCGCTCAGCGGTGGCTAAATGTAAACCAGGTCTGGCTAACACAGAGCTGTCTGTTCTGGTGTTGGCTCCATAGCCGCATAGAAGAATAATCTCACCAGCAATTCCCTGCTGATTTCAGGCCCTGGGAATGAGCCTGTGAACTGATAACATTCCTGTTTAGAAAGGGTGGTGCTGGTATAAATGGGAGAGAGGAAATTGGAGGGAACTGACAGAAAAGGGGAAAAAAAAAAAAAAAAGAAAGCTTTGTATAGCTGCTAGTCAAGAAATCCTCCTGGTGGGCTTGTGAGCTTTGCACCATTCTCTTCCCTTGGAACTTCCCGATCCCTTGTTGGTTGGATGGCTGTTCCTGCCTCGCTGACGTGTGACTTGGACATGCTCCTCAGGCCCTTGCTCTGCCTTTGCTCTTTCTTGTCTGAGAACCAGCAGCTATTTTGGGGGCGACTTGCTGTGGAGGTGCCAGCCACAGGTCTCTCCTGGCCAGTGCATGCATGTAGAATTATTCTGGTGTATGAGCAGATAGATTTTTAAATGATCTGTTCATTTTTGCCTGTTTCTTCCAGCTTCTGGAAGAGGTTGGGCCGGCTGATGAGTAAAGTCAATCCTGAACCAAATATCATTCACATCATGGGCTGCTATGTTCTCGGAAACCCCAATGGGGAGAAGGTAAGAACTTCCCAAGTTGCCTCTCGGGGAATCACAGAATCACAGAGTCACAGAATGGCTGAGGTTGGAAGGGGCCTGTAGAGAGCATCTCGTCCAACCCCCTGCTCCAGCAGGGACACCCAGAGCACGGCGCACCCAGCCACAGCCAGGCAGGTTTGGAAGATCTCGGGAGAAGGAGTCTCCACAGCCTCCCTGGGCAGCCTGTTCCAGGGCTCTGGCACCCTCACAGTGAAGTTCCTCTTCACATGGAGATGGAACTGCCTGGGTTTCAACTTGTCCCCATTACCCCTTGTGCTGTCACTGGCCACCACCGAGAAGAGTTTGCCCCCTCCTCCCTCCATTCTCCCCTCAGGTATTTGTACATATTGATCAGATCCCCTCTCAATGTTCTCTTCTCCAGGCTAAACAGGCCCAACTCACTTGGTCTCTCCTCATATGAGAGAAGCTCCAGTCCCTTAATCATTTCTGTCACTCTCTGCTGGCCCCTCTCTAGAAGCTCCACATCCCTCTTGTCCTGGGGAGCCCAGAACTGCCCCCAGTGCTCCAGGTTTGGCCTCCCCAGAGCTGAGCAAGGGGCAGGATCCCCTCCATTGACCTGCTAATAACTACTAAGTAGCAGCGAGTCCAGGGCAAGAGGTCTGGCCCCACTTTGTGCTGAGCAGAAGTGTAAATGGATGAACAGCCCCTGTCCCGGAGGGCACAGGAGGAATGGGTAGAGCAACAGGCGTGCAGGAAGGAATGGAGCCGTAAGGGGGAATAGGCAGTCCAAGCACTTTTTGTTTGGTGATGAGCTAGATGTTTGCAAGGGCACTTAGTGTGAGGTTTTCTAGAGGTATGGAATAAGGCTGGGCAATCCTGGGTATTCTGGAGTTCTTCACTGTTTGCAGCTGCTAACCCATAAAATGTTTTTATTTCAGCTATTTCAGAATCTGAAAAACTTAATGAATCCTTACAGGGTTGCCTTTGAGTCTCCACTTGAACTATCAGCTCAAGGTAACTTCTTCTCTGTGCAAACACGCATGCCTTCCTAAGCAGCCTGCCTCCTTCAGTGAGCATCGTCATAAATAAAAAGGGAGCAATTTTCAGTTCCCTTGTGCCCTGGCAGTAGAAAAGCACCTACCAGAGCCTTCCTCTTGCTTGTAATCACCTTGGGTGTCATATGTCATATCCAGAACCTAGTTTCTCCCTCGCAGTTCTTTGTTTCTGTTTTCCCCTTGGTTGTGTTGGCAGCTGCAGAGCCCCTTCTCTGGCTGCGGGCGTTGGCAAAGCGGGCTGAATGGCACCGTGCCCCGTGGGCCGAGTGCGGGAGACTCACCGTATTGCCAGGGCACATGGGATCCATGGGAGAGATGAACGTGGTAGGAGAACCCTGTCTGCCACCAGGTTTCTCCAAAGGACTCAAACCAGTGGTACCAAGGGGGGTGAAGCTCCAAAATGCAAGGGCTGCTTCCTCTTTGGTCAGTCTGGGTAATTATAGGTGAAGTTTAATGAGGAACGCGTAGTCTGCTTGTGCTGAAGTTGCCATGGGCCTTACCACGCTGTTCTTTGGGAAGATAAAGAGCTCGAGCTTTAGGCTGTAGTCACTGGGGATACTCCCTTTCCCGTCCACTGCTGTGCTGAGCACCCATGAGTTGTCCTCAGCTCCTGCTCGAGATGTCGAGCGCGCCAACCACACACAGGGCACTCGGTGCAAGTGCTGCTGCAATTGGGACCGGCTTTATCCAGCGCCTCTGCTGATCTCTCAGCAACCCTGTTTGCACACGTGGGCGGGAAGGACCTTGCAGGGGAATGTCTGGCTTTGTAAACAGCCTGGCGGGTGAGGTGGTGGGTTCTGCATACGTGTGTTTCCAAGCAGCTGATCTTCCAGGAAGTTGGGCTGAAGAACTTATCCCTTTCAATTGATCTGGGACACGCTAATAATATAACCTCCCTAATCCTTTGCAAAGTCATCTGAAAGTAATCTTAATCGGCCCTCAAAAGTGAAAATCCCTTCCTTGAGCCCTGTGCTGGCGTGCAGGGCTGTTTGTCCCCGGTGCTTTCAGGTACCTCTGTGGCCTCCAGCAGCAGCCCTGCGTGGCCGCGGGTCTGTGGCTGCCTGCGAGACGTCCCCTCGCCCTCCTGCTTTCCAGGTCACAACACGTGTTGTGTCGGGCTGCTTGCTGCAAGGAGAGAGCTCTGCAGGGCAGAGAGACCCTGTTAATTCTCCCTGATAATTCTCCCACAAAAATCTTTGTTTTGAATTTAAATTGTTTTACTTTTAACACTTCCCACAAACCGTTACACTTCAGGGTTTGCCATCTTCCAGCATCCTGTGTCTGCAGAGCCTGGAGCTGCCTACACCCTACAGAAGGGCAGTTTAAAAGTACTCCCCAGCCAAAGGGAAGGACTTTTGTTGTTGCACCCCATGCCCAAATGCTCCCCTTCAGGGTTTTCAGCCCTTCTCTGGGCTCATGGTTGTCTCGTGCGGGGTGTTGGGGCTGCTGCTGACACCCCCTGCCCCTTGTCTCCGCAGTCGCTGTAGAGAAGACAAAGTCTCAGGACAGGCAATGCTCAGTTCCCACCTCTATGGACAGACCCTGCCAGGGGGTGTTGAGGAACCTTTCTGTGTTTGAGGATCCCTAAAGAGATCCCTGGGGCTCACGGGTACTTCTTTGTACATGCAGCGTGGCAGTATTCCTCCAAGGAGACCCCCAGGTGGGCTCTCCCATGCCCGTACGTGCGGGTGCGCTTGCTGCTGCTGTGGCCTCGCTGCTGTCTCCCTCGTGCTCAGGGTGTAACCCCTCTGCTTCATCTCCCTTCTCCTAGGTAAGCAAATGATTGAGACTTACTTTGACTTCCGCCTTTACCGCCTCTGGAAGACCCGCCAGCACTCTAAGCTATTGGATTACGATGACATTTTATGAGCTGGAGAAGACTTTGCTGAGGAGAAGTTGATCACCGGTGTCCAAGAAGTCGTGCTTACCGCAGAGAGACTTTTTTATTGGCACAGGGAGCCCTTCAAAGCCCTAGAGGAGGCAGCAGTGCTGGAGGAGGGGAAGAAGGAGCCCTCGGAGGTGTATCGGGAGGAAGGTCTCCTGAGTCGAGAGAGACTGGAGGGAAAGGCTTTGGCGCCTCGCTCGCCTCGGTCAGAGCTGCGGTGGCTCCGGAGGCGCTGCGTGAAGCGAGGACAGGATGGAGTTCCTTGCAGAACTGAGCTGTTTTGGGTCACAATGGGCCAGATTTGATTCCAGGTCCTTTTAAAGACTTTTGAAGCTCAGGTTTTCTTATTAAAAAAAAAAAAAAATACCCATGCACTACAGTAAAGAAGTGATCAGAGCACAGAGGAAGGAGAGGTTTGTACTGATGGGACCTGCTGTGCTGGGGATCTTGGAGAGCAAGGACTGCTACACCTACTCCTGCAACCTTAGAGCGAAACGATCCAGTTCCAATGTGAATATATACTGGAATATAGAATTGACATTTAACTCTTCGTTTTGTTTAATAGAAAATAAGTGCAATTTTTATAGAGAGAGGGATAAAAATCCTTCCGATAATTTAATTAGTTAAAAATAACACATCAGTAACCAATAGATATTTTTGGTCTGCTTGAAAATATATTCAAAATGGTAATATATCTTCTGTAGACATATTTAATCACCAGCAAACATGGTTTTAACGTAACTTAGCAGACGCTGCATGTCTGCTGCATTGATGAAGCCAGTTTGGTTTGGTACTTTCAGAGTAGCTGTGTTGCACTGACTGTATGTGCTCTCACGAATGTATATTTCTCCTCCAATTAGACACAACTTTGTTACTCTTTTGCTGCTTGCAAAACTATACGCCACTAGTTTTGCCGAAGTCCTTTTAGGTTAGAAATACAGTGACGTGGCTGCGAACTCGCTGAGGTTTGGTGCGGTGTAAAGATGAAGGAGAAGGGAATGCCCGGGGTCCCGGCGCGGCCGCGGCAGCGCTTGGCCGCGGGGCTGGACGCGGGGCCGGGGCTCGCAGGCGTCCGGATGCGCCGTGTCCCGGCAGCCGCGGGAAGCGGCGCTGCTCCGGATGCAGCAGCCGGCAGTTTTCCCTGTGCTTTGTGCATCCGCCACCTCCTTCCCCCTGCTCGAGGGGAGCTGTTTGTGGAGGCCGGCTGCCGCCCTGCGCGTCCCGCCCCGCGCAGCACAGAGTAGCCCAGGGCTTTGTGAGAGCAGCTGTGGCTTGAGAACCCGGGCTTGTTGTTAATAGTTGAGGGTGCGTTGGGGAGTAATTCACGCTTTTTTTGCTGGAGGGGGTGGGTTTTGCTGCTCTTTGGGAGGCTCTGTAGTCTTCAGCGCGCCTGCTCAGAGGATCGACGTTCCTTAAAGTCTGCCCAAGTCACCTGCCCGTTCTAGGGGTCACCGATTCTCTGGAGAAGACGGGGAAAGGTGACCTTGTTTTCCTGACCTCCCACCATCTAAAACAGTTGTTTGTGAAGTGAAAGCAAAAACGTGTACAAATCTTTTAAATACTTAGCAAAAAGAACTGCTTGTTCTGATCTGCAGAGGACTCCTTCCTTCTGTGCCATGTCTGTGGTTGTCACTGTGGGGAGCAGCCCCCTGGCCGGACCTGCTGCATCCTCTGCGTTTCTAGTAGTCGTATGAGCTTCTGAAGGGATGGTGGACATAGAGCATGGAGGAGAGGATGGGGTAGAGGCGGCTGGTTGAAATGGGCACGTGGAAGGTGCGGGGTCAGAGCTGCTCTGCTCCCCCCAGAGCCTCCGCGTGGCGGCCTCGTCCCGCATGGACTCGGGGTCGTGTTTTGCACGTGAAGAGGAGAGCGCACATGGGCTGGCTCCTGGAGAAGACCTCAAAAAGCCACCGCTAGCAGAAAAGCGACGTCGGTCGGCTCTGCCTTAGCAGGGGTGGCTTCTGCCAGCTGTACCCCCAAGAGGTGGGAGCCGGAGGTGCTGGCAAAGCAGAAAGACACGTTTTTGAGAGAAGATGATGATGGTGGCAGGATGAAAGCGCTGACACAAACCTCTCCCTTTCTGCCCCTTTCACCTCCCATATTTATGCTCCAACCAGAGAAAGACAAACTGCTCTTCCTCTCTCCTTCCTAAAGTCAAATCCCAATTTAGTGAACTTGGTAGCATGAATGTAGCATTGTGGAACTCATATATAACTCTGAAAGGGCCCATTTGTGTATCCTCTTGGGTGATTTACCTGTAGAACTGCTGTATATCTGTTATTCTTGAGCGCCTGTAGAGCTAGGGTTGCAAAGTAGCGAGGTAGCTTGTACGGCTGCAGAACTTGTGTAGGAAGATGCTGGAATGAACCTCACAGACTGTTCTGCTGGTGCAGTTGATTATAGTAGAGTGTTAATAATGAATGGTGAAAATACGTTTCTCTTGTTTCCAAAGATCTGTATCCCACGTGGCTTGTGATGTTAGGATGTGAGCATATTATTTCCTTTGTAGTATTTGTTTGACTGAAGCGATGACGTCCTCGCAAACCGCCCTAGGAAGGACGGTGGCATTTTGAGGACCTTTGTGCAAATCAGCCATTGGAGTTGACCCCTTCTGAAAAGGAATAACAACCACCAAGTCTTCCCCCTTGAACCTGTTGAATTCTTTTAAGCGCTGCAGGGAAAGGGAGGGATCAGCGGAGGATGAGAGGAGCAATAAGCCCCTCAGCCCTCACTGCGTTTAAGCAAACCCGCAAAAGCAAAAACAAAAAGGAAAATCCCAGGAGCTCTCGCCAACCTGCTGACCAATGACACGAGGCAAGTGGGCCCCGGCGCTCGGGGCGCCTCGCGAGGGGCCCGGCCGTGTCCCGGCTCCGGGAATGGCCACTCCGCACAGGAGCTGCCCGGCAGGGACTTGTTCCTGGAGCTTGGCACTGAGGGACGGCGCGTCCCACGTCCCGCTGCTCCTCCGCGTTGGCCCCAGGCGCAGTCCCGGCCCCGCTGGCGTCCCTGGCTCCCGCACCCGCTCCGCCAGCGGCAGCCCCTTGTCCCGGGACATCGCTGCGCTCCTGACTTGCGCCCAGGATTCCTGTTCCTGGGGCACCGCTCTGGCAGCTCCAGGCAAAATCAGGGTTAACCACGAGGCTGGAAGTGGCCCTTTGGAATAACCAGCGTGTCCGGATCCGGAGTATCCGGCCTGATGCCAGAGGTGCCGCAACAGGCTCGTGGGGTCAGCAGTCACCACTCAGCCCATCGAAACCCCAGTTAAAGGCAATGCATCATTAACATGATGCATTAGCCCAGGGTAAGGCACAGTATTATTAACACACACATATATATGTTTTTATATATATATATGTTTATCCTTCCAGGGCACTGGCCCTGGGTCGCTCATCGGCGGGCGTGTTCGATAGCGTCGTTCTTACTCGAGCGGTCGGGACACGTTGCCAGGAGCAGACACAGATTTAGGGGCAGCTTCTGAGCTGGACCACTTGGTGCCCTGGGTTTTGCAGCGACATTCCCTGGAAGGGGGGATGCAGCCTGGCCTCCCCGGGCTCCATTCAATGGATATCGTGCAGCAATATCTCTTTTTTTTTTTTTTTTTTAAACGTTACGGAAACGCAAGCCAAAGTCAACTGGAAACTGTTACGGTCTTGCTGACAAATGGGCCCGCTGATAACTCCGTGCGCAGGGGCTGGGTGAGGGAATGGGGCCGGCAGCCTGACTGCAGGCACCTCCCAAGTAACCCTGCCGGGCGGGCAGCGGGAGCAATGCCCAAATACCCGGGTTTGCTGCCTGGCCCGAAATACCCTCTGCCCTTCTGAGTTGACCGTAAATCTGCCCAATGTGCTACAAATCAGTGTGAAAGCCTCAGAAGAGGCCAAAAAACACATTGTTCTTAGGGTGTCTTTGGAATGGCTGCACCTGCGGGCAGGTGGGAAGCGCCGGGGGTGCCGTGAGCGCCGCAACCCGGCCAGCCTCCGTTACAGGCTCCTGGGGCTCTCTTCCTCACCCCCTCTCCAAAGAGATTTTATCTTGAACTGACCATTAATTGCGCATTAACAGCCCCATCGACCTGTCAGTAAGTGCATCCCGCCCGCCCGCGATGCTCGAGTTTAGGGAATGGGTGCCGGGGAGCCCGGGCGGCCACTGGAGCCCCAGTGCTGGGGCGGCCGCCGGGGCTCGCGAGGGCTGAGCAGCACCAACCTGCGGGCGCCCTCGCGGCTGCCCTGCTCTCCTGGGGTGGGGGGCGGCATCTTCCCTCCTCGGCTGTGCCAAGCACAAAGAAGGCTGTGCTGTTTTACCTGGGGAGCAGGTGTCACCCCGTGAAAAGGGAAGAGGCGGCTGGTGGGGACAGCCCGTCCCCGCTGCCGCACACGGCTCGGAGCAGGGCCCCGTCACAGGAGCTCCAGGAGCAGGCGGGAGGCTGGGGGTGCCTCTGTGGTTGGTGCTCAGCACTAAGGTTCAGTTGTCCCATAGAGACCCCCGCTGCAGGGTCCTGCTCAGCGCCAGGTTCAGCAGCAGCCACAGCAGAAACGGGAGCCCAGGAGGATGGGAGAGCGTCAGGGTGCTCGTCACAGCGCAGCTGCTTCCCCTCGGGGTTGGGACCCCGGTTTTCACCCGCAGCTCCTTTGCTTTGCTGCAAGCCCCCAGCTCGCTGCTCCAGCCTGAGCCCCCAGCTCCAGCTGCTCTGCTTTGGGAGAGAAAACCAAGCCACCAAAGCCAGAGCGCCAAGCGGATGGGAAGGAGGCAGTGCGCAGCCCTCGGGAACAGATCTGCTAGCGCCGAGCAGGACAGTGTTCACATCCCTTCGTGCTTTTGAACTCCGAGATAGCTGAACAAACTACTGCTATTCCTGTTTTCCTCTTCTAATTTGGATAAGAATACTTGTGAGAGGAATTCAAAAATATCCAGGTGTGAGTGGTATCCGACCACGTGACGAATTGTGTGCAGAGAAAATCCTCTGCGGTCTAGTTGTGCAGAGCTGAGGCGGAGGCGGCAGCATCCCCGCGTTGGAGATGAGGCCTCACAGGCCGCGTGCCATCGGTCCCCGTCCCTGCTCCCTGCCACGAGCGCCCCGGGGCCAGCCACGCGGACGGGCCGCTCCAGCTGAGCCCCTCGCGGCTGGAAGCTGAAGGTGGATCCAGCAGGAGCTTCAGCGTCGGCCTGAGGGAGCCTGGCGCTGGGAGAGCTTGCGAGGTGCTGGTTTGGCACCAAAAGCCCTGTCTGGAAGGCCCTGGGGGGTTGCGCAGGAGGGTTCGGCCTCCCTCTTGGTGGGCTGGGAACCAGCAGGCTGCCTCCTCCGCAGGGTCGCAGGGAAGCCCTTTCCCAGGTCTCTCCCGAAGCTCCGGCGCCGTTCAGGGCTGGCTCCCGGCGCGGGACGTGCCTGGCTGCGGCGCAGGACGGCTCTGCCGCCTCCACTGCCTCTGTCACCACGTTTCTCTGAGACTCTGTGCTGCTTTGTGTGTGATAACCAGGTTTCAAATCTATGAATGTTTCTAGGTTTTAAGATGTGATTTAATAAAAACAGACGTTTCTGGGAAAACAGGTTTTCTGGTTGTTGTTGTGGTTCTCTGGCCAAGTTGCTACCCCTGGGCCCTGCCCTTGGTGCCAGCAGCCGAAGGGGCGGTGGGCCGGGCAGTCCTGCGGTGGGAGGCAGATCCAGTGCTGGGGATGGGATGGGATGGGATTGGGATGGGATGGGGGGGAGTCCCAGTCCCAGGGGCCCCTGAGCCTTGGCAAGGCCCGGGAGAGACCTACAGAGCCTTGGGCCTCGTCCAAGGAGGGAGGCAGCTCCTTGAGCACCCATTTACACGTGGAGAGGGAAAGGCCTGAGAAACTCGAGAGAGGCCGAAGGCCTGATCATCCTCCTCAGCAAAACTGAGGACAGCTGCGGAGAAGCTGTGCTAGCCTGGAGGGTGGCTGGGCAGCAAAGCGCCCCGGAGGGCGATGGGCCCAGCCGGCGCGCGGGCACCTGCCACACTGCCTCTGCCTCTTCCCTGCAGGTACGGCAATGGGGAGGCTCTTTGGAAGGTGGCTCTCGTTTTACAGGACGGGCTGGTGCTCTGCTGGGAACGGGGTGGCCCGGGGAAGGCAGCCAGCCCTGCCAGCAGCCCCTGGGAGCTGCCGGCCAAGGCACGGGTCCAAGAGCCGTAGTCGTACTCGGGAAGGATGGATGAAAGAGGCAGCCGGTGCCAGACCATTCCGGGCAAGCCTCCACCTGTGCTGAGCTCTGTACCTGCCTCCCAGTAACACATGTGTCTCATGAAGGCAGAGGGCATCAAATCCCCTGTGTGCGGCTCCCCTTCTCCTGGGTCTGGCTGCCTTCATTTCTGCAGTCCAGCAGGTCTGGCTTGATCTTGCAGCCGCAGGTTTGCCCTTTACCCGCCACTCTGCAAGTCACCTGCGTGTTGACCCCCTGGGAAACGCTGTCACTGAGGCCAGGCCTCTCCGGACAAAAGGAGACAAAGCTAAACAGGCTGGACAACCCAGGCCTTTCCGTGCCGGCACTCCAGGCATTCTGAGAGCCTTCTAGCCCTCACTTTGGCATCCGCCCCCACGTGCAGCTGTGACAGCCAGGCAGCAGACCCCGCAGCAATCACTTTTTCTCCCCTTACTGCCACCTGCACACCCGGCTTTGGGCTGCTGTTCTTCCTAAGGCCTTCACCGAGTCGCCGGGGCCCTCGCTGCCCAAGTGGCCAAAAACGTGGCCCTTCCTCACCATGGGGCTGTTCAGCGCTGGCACATGCTGCTCTTTGGAAAGCAGGATGGCACAAAGCGGCCGATCTTCCTCCGGCGGCTCTGCGGCTTCTCCTGCCTCCCCTGGTGCTGTGGCTGCTGGCAGGGCCACATCTCCCTCCAGGGGATGCAGGGGCTCCGAGTCCTGCTGGGCACCGCTTGGCCCTGCCCTGGCCGCGGGGCCATGAGGCTGCACTGACTGTCTCTCCCCACACGCCATGTGGCTCTTGCAGGGCCGTGTGGCTCTCACGGGGCCACGTGGCATTGATACGGTCATGGGCCCTGCATCTGTGTCGCTGGGGCCGAGCAGCGCCGCGGGGCCTCTGCTCCCACGTGCCCCGGCTCCGTGCCAGGCTGCTTGTCATGCTGCCCAAATGGGAGCTGTGTAGGGCTGCCGGGAGCCTCTGCGGATGCAGTTTCGGGGCCGCCTGCAGGTGCAGCTCCAGCGAGGCAGAGGGCTGGGTGCTATGCCTGGGCTCACTGGCCAAGTTTCACTTCCCAGCCCTTGCTGCTGCCTTGCTGCTGGCCTAGGACAGCATCAGCTTGCAGCGGAGGAGGTGAATCACGCCTGGATGCGGGCGAGCTGGTGGATGACAGGTCCCATGCCCGCAAAGGGGGGCGTTTCTTTGCACCAGGTGTGGGTAAACAGTAGGATTTATTGTTCATCCCCAGGCTCGAAAGCCAACTCGCGGCCCTGCAGGCGCAAATCCCTGCAGCTCTGCCCAGCACAAAAGCACATTGAGCCCGCGAGCGCCTGCGCCGTGAGTCACCGGGGCTGCGGAAACAGCGGCGGCCGCCAGCGCTGGCCTCATTCCCCACCCACGGCCACCGTGAGGGATGTGACACTGCCCGGCGGGCCGGGCTCCCCCGGGCTGGGGAGGGGGCCACATGTGACACGAGTGGAGTTTCCACAAGCCCGGGGAGCCCTCGGCGCGAGGGTGCCGGTGCCAGCGCCGTTCATGTTGGTTCGGTTTGGTTCGGTTGGCCGGGGTGCGGCTGCTCCCGGGCACGTCCTGGCCAAAGGTTGCCCACGTAGCTGCGCGCCCGCCGCGTCACGCGGGGCTGCAGGGGCACAACCAGCCTTGCGGGCTGCGGCCGGGCGAGCCCTGCGCTCCCAGCCGCTTCCTGGCCGGGCCGGCAGCCCCGCGAAAGCCGCTGGCAGCCGCTAAGCGGCCGGGCGCGGCAGCAAAGCGCG